>APFE031677855.1:91363-115973 GCA_000404065.3 Pinus taeda | reverse complement strand
GGGGGGGGGGGGGCGATTCCTGCAACTATGGTATGAGTTCAATCTGAGACTCAATACATGACATACATTTACAGAGGAGTTCGCTTGAACCTCTCAAGCCTTCTCTGGAGTACGCAGACTCTCTGCTCTCTTTGTCTCTGTCTTGATGCTGCGTTTTGCTTCTGCAGGTCAACTCGATTTCTTCTCTCTGTTCTTTGCTCTCAGCTTTCCGCTTCTAACTTGCTAACTGCTCTTTTCTTTCTCTGTCAGCTTGTAGCTTTAAAGCCAATCTGCTTTTTGACTGTTCGTTTTCGCTTCCCGGCTTTCTGGTTCCCCTGCCTCTGTCCATTTGAATTCCTCTGTTCTGCGTCATCATCACTGTATAACGCCTCACAGGGAGGTGGCCACTCGTTTCATAACGAACTGAGTGTCAATTCTCTTAGACGTTTTCAAAATGACCATTTATTCTGTTAACTCCAAGAATCCGCAAAACACGTCCTTCTGCCAACGCATCGTCCCTGTCGGACTTCAAATCCTATACAACTCTGGCTGTTGACCTCGTCAGGTCCGGTTGTCCATCTGAACGCATTTCTGCTGTCGATCTGGAGCCTCAAGATCCTATCGTCTCTGTCCATATCGGGCGGGTAAGTAACATGATGTTTACCCGTCTGATGTGAGCAGTTTTCTCTCTCTTCCTCCAGACGCGTGGCACCCATCGTATGGCATCGGGCAGGGCTCGGTTGAAACCGCTTACCGCTCGAAGCCCTTCCGATACTCTGCCGGTTTTTGTGGGACCCCGCCTCTAACGGAATTGGCGCGGTATCTATTACATTTTATAACTTTTAGGATCCGGGTGCTTGGGGCTTTTCCTTCTTCGAGCGGTTTGCCCGGTGAGTCGCTAATCGCATATCAGAAACAACCCCCGTTTCTTGAAATGACCTCCCGTTCTGCTAATTCGTGACGGCATGCATTACCATGGGTCGACGGTCGGTGCGCTTGACCGAGGCTTCTCGTTGCTCCACGTTGATCACAAATTGCAATTGTTACGAGGATATCTCTGATAGGCTCGATCTTTATAAGACTTTGAAACTTTGGCATGAATTTTACAGAATTCATGAAAACTTAGAGAGTGTTCTAGGATCCAATTCGGATCATGTAGGCCTCTGCCCACAAAAATAACGGTAACCCCTGATCATGAAGCATGGCTTTGGTAGCCCCTGCAATGGATCTGTTCTTCCTCTCTACAACCCCATTTTGCTGGGGTTGTAAGGAACTATGAACTCTCTTCTAATTCTTGCCTCAGCACAAAAATCAACAAACTCACCAAGGGTATACTCCCCTCCATTGTTCGACCTGAGGACCTTTATCTTCCTACCTGTCTGGGTCTCCACAAGAGCTTTGAACTCTTGAAATCGCTTGAAGACCTCACTCTTGGTCTTCAAGAAATAAATCCAGGTCTTCCTGGAGTGGTTATCAATGAATAAAACATAGTACTCATAGCCACTCAAGGATACATGAGACATCCGACCACTCACATCGGTATGAATCAAGTCAAGGATCTCGGTCGCTCTGCTATCACTGCTGGGAAAAGGGGATCTGGCAAACTTCCCCATAGCACATCCTCTGCATACATCAAGGTGATCAAAATTGAAATCTGGCACACCAGTGGTGATCTCTCGCAATGTACTCAAGGCCCCATGATATATGTGCCCCATCCCACGGTGCCAAATCTCACACAACTCTGAACTGCTAGATCTGTTGTCGGTCCTGTCTCGGGTGCTGGTACTCAATGCCATCAGGGGCTGGAATGAGAACTTGTACGCCTTGGCTTGGCGTACACCAATCTCTCTAGCTGAAGAAGCTGGAGTTCCCTTAGGATATATAAGCACTTGCCCTCTCCTGAACAACACATTATACCCTCTGTCCTCAAGTGCTGAGATGGATATCAGGTTCTTCTTCATTCCAGGCACATATAGAACATCTGACACTTTCAAGGGAGGTTTGGGTCCCCTATCAAATGTCAATGTCCCCACACCGACTACTCTATCAATGCTGTCATCACCAAGTACTACCTCCATATCAGTATCACCCTCTGAAAGCTCTGAGAAGTACTCTCTGACTCCTGTCATGTCGCGGGAAGTGCCACTGTCAACATACCAAATGCTAGAAGATGCTTTGCTAGTAGCGGGGAATGCACACTCCCTTTGAACCTGTATGGCAGGTGATCCTTCACTAGTGGCCTCACAAGCTATGAACTCAAACTCCCGATCAAAGCTCTCTATCTCTGCAGAAGTTTCCATGGGTTTGTCGTTCCCTTTCTTGTTCTTCTTCTCCGGACACACAACAACATAGTGTCCCAACTTTTGACAATTCCAACATTTGACTTTGGAATGGTCGTTCTCCTTGTTCTATTGCTTGCCTTTACCTTTGCCTTTTCCTCCACTGTTGGAAGCTTGCTTCTTTGCTCTGCCCTTCGTGCCTCTTGCTAACAATGCCACACTGTCATCCTCCTCCACTTGTTGATTTGGGGTAGCATCTGATGTGCTCTAGCCACGAAAATTGGTGGAGAGGCTAAGGCACATGAGATCTCCAATACCCAGAAAAGGTTTGGGCAGATTCTAAACAGTTTGGGAGATATTAAAATAATTAATATTTTTAAGGAGTCCCTAAGTTTAAACTTAGGGAAAATAAAATATTAATGTGAATTAATATAAAACTATGTTAGAATGGTCCAAAAGTCATGGATCAAGCAAGATCTAATCTTAGTCGTTGATTAGGGACTTATTCTCGGCCGTTGATTTATCAACGAGAAAAGTATAAGCGGAGGCTTGAGAGTCACTTGGAGAACACACCAAAAGATCAAGATTTCGATTTTCTGGGGCTGGTTTTGCTGAGAAAGTTGAGAGAGTGATCAGAGTTGCGATTAAGGGGCAGTGAATATAGAAGCAGAGAGACAAAGATAGTGCTGGGAGGATCAGCGCAACAGCCGGGAAAGCTGACACAGAGCGCAGAAACCGGAACTGCTGGAACAACCAAGAAAGCTGACGCAAAAGGCAGAAGCCAGAATTGCCGGGAACAGCTGGAACTGCTGGAATAGTCAGGAAAAATGACGCAAAGGGCAGACGCTGGAACTGCCGGAACACTCGAGAAAGCTGACGCAGAGGGTAGAAGTTGGAACTACCGAGAATTGTCGGAACAACTGGGAAAGCTGACGCAGAGGGCAAAAGCCAGAACTGCTGGAACTGTCGGAAAAGCTGACACAGAGGGCAGAAGCCAGAATTGCTGGGAACAACCGAAACTGCCGGGAAAGTTGATGTAGAGTGCAGAAGACGCTGACGTAGTCCCTAGAGGCTGACGTTGGGGTTTTTCGTGGGGCAGATTGGAGCTGAGGAGCTGCCGGAGTGTTTATCCAGGGTTTTAGCCAGAACATCTGTCTCAAATTGAGAGGTGCTACTGCCGAGATTTTTCTTTGTGGGGTGAGCCGGATTTGGTACCCAGATTGTATTCTGAAACTACTTAATAAATCAAACCCTCAGATAGTTGCACCGGTTTTCCTGCATTGGGTTTTTCCGGGGACATTAGTCCAAAAATAATGATGTCATTGTGTGTTTGTTTCTGTTTCCTTCAGTTGATGATCTGTAACGTGTTGAGCATGTACTTGTGTTTATTTTTAGTATTTACTTTGTAAATAACTTGTTAATTAATCAAAACAAGTAGGAAAGAATAAATCAGAAAGTACATGGAGGGTTTCTAATAGTTAGACTTAGAAATTCCAACATGGTATCAGAGGGTGGTTGCAGATCATAGGAGAACTGAGGACATCAGCAGAGCAGAACAGTAGCAGTAGAAAACCATTGTCTCGAGTGACAGAAGCTGTTCCTAGCAGCAAAGCAACAAGGGAGGGGTGACGCAGTGCCTGTGTCATCAAGTTTGAGCCAAGAAGAGGCTGTGCAGAGGTTGAGGGAGGCAAAGACAGGCTCACGCAGAGGTCGGGAGGGTTGACCCAGTTGGTTGAGGAAGCTAGTTTGCCAGTGCGGGGATTGTGCAAAGCCTAGGAGCTCTCACCTTCAGGCTGCTGGGGTAGGAGGCTGTGGGTAAGTTGCAGAGTGGAGCTGGTGGGGTATTGTTGTCAGAATAGTACCTAATAGGGCAAGGCCAAGGAGGAGGGAGATACTACCGAGGGTTTCTAGCAGAGAAATCCGGATCAGTGGTGCAGCTGCACATACGATCAGAGTGGGGGGCATCTCGACATGGGGGGTACCTAGCCTCTTGGATTACACCTTGCTACGGGAGCCCCGATGAGGAGTAGCAATACTGGCGGATGTCAGTAGAGACGGATGAAGTTGGAGCGACAGAGAGAGTTACAGTGCAAGATTCCCAGGATAGCATGAGGCTGCAACAATGCGATTGGCACGGGAGTGTTGCACCAGTGCAGGATGGCACAGAGAGGTGTGCAACAGTGTGAGATGCACAGAGCTGTTGCAGTAACATAGAGGTCAGAGAGGGAGAACTTGACAGTGACAGAGGGAGCTTAAGCATCAGGAGTGTTTCTAGCCTGACGAAGATGTCACAGTTGGGAGATTAGTTACTTACTTCTCAGTAACTGAGTTGCAGTGCAACAATTAGCAGTGGCAGTGCTATGGGCAACATGATGCAACATGATGAGAGGGGTTGCAGTGCAGATGCAACAGAGGCAGTGGCAGGGCCATGGGCAGTAGCATGGATGCAGAGGGAGTTGCAGTATGGATGCAGTAGTGGCAGTGGCAGGGCCATGGGTAGCAGTACAGGATGTAGTAGTGCAGATGATGTTGGGCAGCAGGCCTAGCATCATCACAGGGACCGATGACAGATGATCAGAGTGATGCTCAGTAAGGAGTATTATTAGAGCACAGCCCTCACTAAGAGGGAGTGTTGATTTGGGGTAGCATCGGATGTGCCCTAGCCACGAAAATTGGTGGAGAGGCTAAGGCATGTGAGATCTCCAATACCCAAAAAGGGTTTGGGCAGATATTAAACAGTTTGGGAGATATTAAAATAATTAATATTTTTAATGGAGTCTCTAATTCTAAACCTAGGGAAAATAAAATATTAATGTGAATTAATATAAAACTGTGTTAGAATGGTCCATAAGGCATGGATCAAGCCAGATCTAATCTTAGTTGTTGATTAGGGACTTAATTTCGGCCATTGATTTGTCAACTAGAAAAGTATAAGAAGAGGCTTGAGGGTCACTTGGAGAACGCACCAAGAGATGAAGATTTTGACTTTCTGGGGCTGGGTTTGTTGAGAAAGTTGAGAGAGTGATCAGAGTTGCAGCCGAGGGGCAGTGAATATAGAAGCAGAGAGGCAAAGATAGTATCGGGAGGATCAACGAAGCAGTGGGGAAAACTGACGCAGGGGGCAAAAGCCGGAACTGCCAGAACAATCGGGAACGTTGACACAGAGGGCAGAAGCCGGAACTGTCGGGAACAACTGAAACTACCGAAACAACGAGGAAAGCTGACGCAGAGAGCAGAAGTCGAAACTGTCGGAACACTCGGGAAAGTTGACTCTGAGGGAAAATGTCGGGACTGCCAGGAACAATTGGAACTGTCGGGAACAACTAGAACTCTACCAGGAACTGCTGGAGCAGTTGGGAAAGCTGATGCAGAGGGTAGGAGTTGGAACTGTTGGAACAACTGGGAAAGTTGATGCAGAGGGCAGGAACTCGAATTGCCGGGAATAACTGGAACTGTCGAGAACTGTTGGGAAAGCTGACGCAAAGGGCATAAGCTGGAACTATCGGGAACAATTGGAACTGCCGGGAAAGCTGATGCAAAGGGTAGAAGAGGCTAACGCAGTCCCTAGAGGCTGACACTGTGGATTTTTGTGGGGAAGATTGGAGCTGAGGAGCTCCCAGAGTGTTTATCCGTGGTTTCAGCCACAACATCTGTCTCAAATTGAGAGGTGCTACTGCTGAGATTTTTCTCTGTTGGGTGAGCCGGATTTGGCACCCAGATTGTATTTTGAAACTGCTTAATAAATCCAACTCTTAGATCGCTGCATTGGTTTTCCGGCATTGGGTTTTTCCGGGGACATTAGTCCAAAAATAACAGTGTCATTTGTGTGCTTGTTTTTGTTTCCTTCAGTTGATGATATGTAATGTGTTGAGCATGTACTTGTGTTTATTTTCAGTGTTTACTTTGTAAATAACTTGTTAATTAATCAGGACAAGTAGGAAGGAATATATTAGAAAGTACATGAAGGGTTTCTAACAGTTAGACTTAGAAATTCCAACACCACCTGTTTGGCTGCTCCAAGATGGTTCTTTCTGATCTCATTTCGAATGCAATCATCCCACAACCTCTCCCAATCGGGAAGGTTTTCCCGTGCAACAATGCCATCCACAAAATTCTCCCAAGTCTTGAGAAGACCATTCAAAGCAATCCTCACCAACTCAGTGAGTGTAATGATCTTACCTATGGTTGCAAACTCATCTCTCACTGAAGTGATCTTTGTGAGGTATGCTGTAGCAATGTCAGTCTTAGCCATTTTAATGGCCTTCAGTTTCTCCTTGAGGACCATTTTTTTGTTTTCATTTGAGCTCTGATAAACACTGGTCAAGGCTGTCCACATCTCATGTGCATAAGTGTTTCCTCTCACATGAGGAATGACATGGTCTTTGATTCCTTCTAGAATCAATATTTTTGCCTTAGCATTCTTTTTGTTAAACTCTGCCAACTGTACAGGGTCAGCAGGAACTGCCACTGGGTTCTGTGTGGTATTTACCATAATGCCCCAGACTTCTGCTTCCTCAAAGATGCTTTGGGTCCTCTCCCTCCATGCATTGTAGTTGTTTTTCCCATCCAACCTGTCTTCAACTGTCAAACCCAAAGACATGTTTCATTGTCCTACCAAATTGAAATTTTCAAATCTGTGGTAAAGGTTTCTGTTTTCTGTGTAAAAATCAGCTTGCTGTAATTTTTACTTTGCTCTCCCAAACTGCACTTTTTAGCCAATCAAGCTCCGATACTATGAAGAAATTTCAATCCCCACTCTAGTTATCAGTTTTCCTTATCACTCCATGTATATAGTTTTAAATCCCAGCATGATAAAAATTCTAAAATCTGGAAATGGCAATATTTTTTTGAAAGCACAAATTGAGAGATTTCACAACTGCTGAAATTGCAGAAATAAAACATAGCAAAATTATGACAGCCACACAGAAAATAACACAGTGATTTTTGGTCAATGTGACTTTGGAAAACCCCCTACAACTCTTGGGGAAAACCAGTTTGAGAGCTCTTCTTTATTTCTGAAAATGCTTTTATAGAGAAATTGAAATACATAGTAAAAATTCCAGCAACCACAAATTACAACTTATCTCTATTTCCGTGCTTGCACTCCGCGTCGAAAATCGTGCCAATCAGCAAACAACCAAAACATAAATTTTCTAGCAATAAAACAACATTAAATGTTGTATGGCCAACCTCAAAAAACGTGCCCAAAACTTGGTATATAGACTGTACAGACCATATGGATTTCAGCAGTACGACCACCTCGAAATTCATGCCCAAATCTGCCTTGAAATTCATGCCCTTGCTGCTGTCCCTCTTCCTCGATATCTATGCCTTTCTCTTGCTATACGATTTTGCCTTGGGATGTGTGCCAATAAATGATGTTGCCCAGATTTGCTGAAATGTCTTCTTGCTGCTCTCCTTCACTTCTTCATTGCTCATAAATTTTCTCCTTGCTCTCTCTTCTCTTTCTCTCAAATGCTCATGAAAGAATGAATGATCTTTTCCTCTTCTCTTCTCCTTTTACTCTCTAAATGACCTCTTGGGTTACCCTAAGATCTAATGGCTGAGATTCATTTAGATATAGGGATGAGAATAAATGTGCATTTAATTCTCACTTTTTTATTTTTTAACTCACCCACTTAAATAAAGACCCACTTAGTCTTTTATTTCCATAGTCACTTTTTCACTTTCTAATTTTTCATTAATTTTAATAAAGTCACCTTTAAATTAGAATGTAACTTACGACTTATAAAGTCACTTTCAAATTAGCATGTAACTTTATCGCTTATAAAGACACTTTTAAATTAAATTGACTTTACCACTTATAAAGTCACTTTAGGAGAAAAGTACAAATAAATTTGGACACTTTTCCCTAGGCCAAAGATCAAAGTCTTAGGGAACCACTTGTCCTCTCGTACCAAATTTTAACAAAAATAGTGTTTTTTTTGTCTTTTCCCTCACTTATCCGTGGCCTTGGCGGGCTCCACGACTTTTTGGATTGAATCCCGACTTTTTCAACAGTGAAAAAATCGCCAAAAAGTCTGCGGATTAAATTGGCTATAGCCAAAAAAATCGGAATTTGTTGATTTAATCATGACTTTTTCGACACTATTACTAACTGAATAATAAAACGTACTGCTGAATAAAAAGGAGATTTCTAGCCCAAATATTGTCCGAAAAATCTTGCAAATTTAACCCCCGACTCTTCTCAACAAACCCACAAAAACCAAGAAAAGGTTTTGGCTAATTTTGATCTTCCAAAATTGCCCTCTTTTGGCAATACGCCCTCCTGAACCAAGATTGCGTCCCCCAATGATGTAATCTGCTGAAATCCTCCTTATTTCTCCTCAATCTGCAATAAGAATGATAAAGGAAACCTTCTCGGATGTAGGGGAGAGGTTTCACATCAAGTCCCAGCACAAGGTAGGTGAACCCAATTCCACAAAAACATTGTTCGGTGACTCCCTGCGCAGGCCCTAGGAAGATAAATTCGTTCCCCTCAATAGCAGTCACCTCCAGCTCCAAAACTTTCCACAAAGGCTAGACTCCGTCTCAAGCAACTCCACTAATTTTCTCCTTGCAAAACACCCTTGGAAGTTCGCTGAAATGAATGGTACGATTTCTCTACTACGTCCTCCCTGGAGTATGAATTGGCTGAAGGAATATGCTGAAATGTGCCACAATACTCGACAAATATTCTCACCAAATTAGCAATAGCTTGCCTCCCTAAGGTGGCACCCAAAGTCCAGTGAAAGAAGGGTGAGTTCTCCGGTTGGAGAACTTTGTGCTAAGTAGCACTTGTGACCTAGTTAAACAACTTGAGCATCAAAGGAAATAGATAAGTGAACAAAAGGCCACAATAACTTCTGTGCTTCTTCTATTTATAATTTTTTCTTGCCTCCTCATGTGGGTCCCTCCATCGAATATCTTGACCTCCTTCCCTTAGCAGTTCAATTTTCTTAAGGGGTTCGAATTCCCCTTTTTGGGTGGCACCACATCCCACTACCAATTTAATCCTTCCTTTTCTCTAATGTTGGTGGCCTCCATCTATCCAAAAATTAAGTGGGGACTCCCTCTACCCACTTTTCTTAAGTTTACATGCAAAAATATTTCCCAACACCCAATTGCAAAAGTAGGAATTCATTTTAGCAAAATTAATTTAATTGGGGACATTACATCTAACCCTTGAGCTATATGTGGAAATACAAGGAAATATCAAGAAAAAGTAAAAGGCGCACAAGAGGGGTGGAAAAATTAGGCTGAGCAGGCTAACTCATGCTTCCATGATTGCTCCCTCCTTCACATTCATACACTCAGGATGTGGACATCCCATTAGTTGGTCCTCTGACCATGGAGTCCTTCCCTCTCCATTATCACATTATTTTTACTAACACCTATTGATTGAGGGTTTTACCTTGGAACCGTTACTTCCCCTTGAGGGCTGGAAGCACCTAAAAGAGTTGACCATTAGCCAGCTCTATCAAGGTAGGGACACCTTTATGGGACTTGGTTAGATATCGAAAGGTGATCCTTGTTTGAAGTATTAACATGCCCTTAACATTCAAGTTTGGTGCACTTAGATGCCATCATCAAGCATCAACATCATAACCAATATTGTCAATTTGCAATATAGCAATGCCTTGACTAACAAGCTCTAACTCTCCACTAGATTAGAGCACAATGCTAGGAGGCATACAATTGGACACCATCACCACAACCTCTCATGGCACATACCCCATCTGGATTTTCACCAGGTATGTCCTTACAAGACTATTCTTATCTTGGATTCCCAATCCTCAAAAAATGTCGGTCCTCTTCGATTACTCTTATCTTGGATGCTCTATCTCATTCTTAAAGAGCATCAGTCCACAGGACTACTCTTATCTTGGATTCCCAATCCTTAAGAAGTATTGGTCCTTGATGTTTATCCAATCCTCCATTCTCCCTACCAATTCCTTCACTAGACTTATAGATGTTAATCTTGGTCTAGTGCGTTGCACATAGAGAATACGGTGTCCCTCATCACTCCATCTCAACCAGGGAGGAGATATCTACAAGTCCAAGCTTGTCTCTCAAGTACTCAAGCTTCTTATTTGGAAGAGACTTTGTTAATATGTCAGCTACCTATTCGTCTGTTGAGATGTACTGTAGCTTCACGAATCACAACCACATTCTGCACAACGTTTCAAATATAGTGATACTTATTATTGATATCCTTTGTCCTAGGATGAAAAATTGTGTCTTTTGTAAACCTTATGCAACTTTGGTTGTCACAATTACAATGGTAGGGTCCAAGGGTCCTTCAAATAAATTTGAAAGCGACTTTCTAAGCCAAACAACTTCTCTACCAACTTCACTTGCCGCAATATATTCAGCTTCAACACTACTTAATGCAACTGAATCTTGTTCACTGTTCATCCATGAGATTATAGAAGATCCTAAGCTAAAACATCCACCAGTAGTGCTCTTTCCATTTGCATGACTGGCTCCCCAATATGAATCTGTATAGCCCAATAATTGTATCTCATTACCTATCTTAGACAGAGATGTATAATCCCACAAAGATATCTCAGAATATGTTTGGCTATGATCCAATGATCATGCCTTGGCTTCATCTGGAATTGACTAAGAACATTTACTGCAAAACATATGTCAAGCCAGGGGTTCACAAGGTACATCAAGGAGCCAATCCACTATTGGTAGGATGTTGGATCAACAAGACTTGAATCCAAACTCCTTAACTTCTTCAAATTAGTGATCATTGGAGTTGTCATTGGTCTACTTTCCACCATACCAAACTTTTGCAATATCTTGATCACATATTTCCCTTGACCAAGATCGTTTTCACAAGGTTTCTGCCATACTTCTAACCCCAAGTAGTAATTCTTAAGCCCAAGGTCCTTCATATCAAATTCGACTACCAATTGTTTCTTGCATTGTTGAATATGATGCTCCAGACCTGTAACTAGTAAGTCATCCAAATAAAGTTGTATTATCAGAGGTTCATTTTTTACCACCTTGATGTAGAGATTAGTATATGCAGAACTTTTGATAAAACCAAATCTTAGTAGATATGCATCCATCCTGGTTTTCCAAGCTTTAGGTGCTTGCCTCAAGCCATATAGAGTCTTCTTCAACTTGCAGATGTGTGTTTCCTTATCATGAACTTCAAAGCTTTGGGGTTGCTTAATGTAAAACTCATCAATTGTTCCATTCAGAAAGATTGTTTTAACGTCCATTTGATGAATGTTGCATCCCATAGTAGCAGCTAGAGAGATAAGTGATCTAATGGTTGTATATCTAGCTGTTGGAGAAAAAGTTTCCTCATAATCGATTCCTTCCTTTTGAGAGAAACCTCTCGCCACAAACCTTGCCTTATATTTTTCAATACATCCATCACCTGCATGCTTGATTTTGTATACCCATTTTGAAGTCACAACTTATTTGTCTCTAGGTCTAGGAACAATTTCCCAAACATCATTCTTCATTATAGACTGGAATTCTTCTTACATTGCTTTCTTCCATTCTTGATGTTCAACTACCTTCTTAGAAGTGGTAGGTTCTGCTTCATAAGTTTAGTCATGTAAGCTGCATAACCTGGATATCTCTTAGGCTTCTTGCTTTCTCTGAATGTTCCCTTTGTTGTTGCATGTCCTTCGGTTTCCTATAGAGTTGTCCTTAACCAAGTTGGCCTTTTACGAGTTTCTGAAATGATGACTTGTTGTACGAGCTCTCTTGGTCCTTCAATTTCTTAATGATTGATTGTAGGTTCTTGAGTATTGTCATGTCTTGATATTTCTTCAAAGATAGGTTCTTCTTCCCCATCAAAATCAATGGGAATGTCTTTGGACTTCTTGTATGTAATATTCTCATAAAAAATGACATCTCTGCTTACTTCAATACTACGATCTTCCTTAATGTAGGCTCTATAAGCTTTTGATGAAGTGCTATATCCAACAAAGATACCTCTTGTACTTGTTGGGTCCAACTTCTTCCTTTTGTCCTTGGGAATTTGAATGTATATGGGACATCCTAATATTCAAGGATTATCAACATTTGGCTTCTTTCCCATTAATGCTTCTTCTGGGGTCATGTCATTAAGAATTCTATGAGAGCTTCAATTTTGTATATATACTGCGGTTATAGATGCTTCTCCCCAAAGAACTTGGGAAGGTCTGGGTCATGTAGCATGGCTCTAACACATTCTTCAATGGATCAGTTCTTCTTTTCAGCCACACCATTTTGTTGCGAGTTGTAGGGAAATATTAGCTCCCTCTTAATTCCCGCTTCCTTACAAAAAGCTACAAGTTCCCTAGATGTATATTCTCCACCATTATCTAATCTTAGGGTTTTGATCTTCCTTTCTGTCAAATTTTCCACTTTTGCCTTGAACTCTTGAAATTTCTCAGATACTTATCCTTAGACTTGAGGAGGTATATCCAAGTCTTTCTAGAGTGATCATCAATAAATGTCACATAGTATTGATTACCACCAGGTGACTTTTTTGCCATGGGTCTACAAACATCAGAATGTATGAGATCCAAAATTTCCTTGGATCTTGTGTCACTGCTTGCAAAAGGTTTCTTCACATTCTTGCCAAGAGCACATCCCTTACCGACTCCTTCATGCTCTTCTTTCAGTTCGTGGTTACCAATAACCATATGATTCAATGACAACAATATTTTATAATGAAGGTGACTATACCTTCTATGCAGTAGTTCATAAGGGCTAATATCTAAATGTACTAGAGCTTGAGGAGGAGGTGCTAGAAATCTATACATCCTCCCCTCATGAATCCCAATAGTCTTAGCATTTCCAATACTAGATCCCTTAGCCCATACAATAACTTTGCCATCAACAAATGCAACGCTAACACCTTTATCTTCTAAGCAAGGAATAGAAAGCAAGTTCTTTTTCAAACCTGGAACATAGAGTATATTGTTGAGATGAATATTTCCACCGATTTCCAACTCGAAGGAGGTAGATCCAATTCCTTTGATTGAATAGCTCATTTTGTTTACAAGTTCAATTGAATGAGAGGAGATTCTTTTTGATAAAGTTTGGAGTCGATCACATTCCCCTGCCATATGTCTTAAGGCTCAATTGTCAATTACCCATATACTATCATCCTCAAAAGTACCTGTAAGAGTAGAAAAGAGACTTTTGTCCATGACATCCTTAGATAGCTTGGAGATGAACTTGATGATGCAACCTTTGATAGTTTCAAGGAGACTTAGAAGGGTCTTGAGGCCTTTCTTCATATAGCTTTCCATTGAAGAGGGAGAGAGAAGATATATGATTGCTTCAAGAATGTCTTCCAATAAGAGTGCCAACAAAAGTGATCCTCAAGCTGTCATTCCTTCACCTTAGCTTTGAAGCCATGTTGAGAAATCAATGTGCTTGTATATTAGGGTTAATTCCTCTTACTTGATAATTACTTGAGTGCTTGTTGGCTTTTATTACTTTATTATGTCTTCTTCATCAAGCAATTACCAAAACATAAAGTGCATGAAGATCACAAGAGAAAAAGAACACAAGATATAGGCTTGAAGCCAGGCAAAAACCCCACAAGTAGGAAAACCAAAACAACTTTTCTTCTTATAGAATCAGAAGACATCCAAGACTCAAGACCAAGACCTCCACAAGGAACCATGTCAGTCCTCCTTCAGAGTGTGAAAATTCCAATACCAGAATCCTATTGCAGCAACTGATATTATTTCTCCTAATTGTTAATCAATTAACAATTTATCTGTTATGACAAATATCAAAATAAATACATTGCAACCTTCACAAATAAAATTTTGTGGAAAGATAAACGTTGGACGCTAAGAAATGCTAACACACCCGGAAAAAACCCAACTTGGGAAAATAGGTGTAGCAATTGAGGGTTTTATGATTAAGTAGCAGTGAGAAATTTTGAGTACAACTGGATGCCGAAATTTGGAAATCCTACAGAGAAAAATACTGGCAAAAATCTAGTGGGGAATTTTCCTCACCCCATAAGAAAACTCCGTGCATGACTTGCCTTTAGAAATTCAACCCTCTGACCTTCTGCGTTAGCCTCTATGCTGCTCTGCGCAGCCTGTTGGACATCTAGCCTCACACTGGTCTCTGCTGAAGTCGTTTTGCCTTCTGCTGACTGGAAAGATGCTTCTCCGGCTCTCTGGAACTCCTTCCTAGCCTCTGGAACTGAAGACGTCTCTCCCTCTCAGCAAATCGATCTTGCCTCTAGAGGCCGTTGTACTGCCTCAACGTCAGCTTCTCTATGGTTCTTCTACCTCTCTGCAAATGCACTCGCTGGATCTGTAATGCCTCCTCCAACCTCACTGTATCTTCCCCTCTCTCACTACTTTGATCTCTGACTCTCTCTCTGGCAACTGACTGCTATTACTTTGGAAATCAATCTACTAACGTGTCTTCTCCACCACCACATCGAACTCCTCTTATATGTTGAGAAATCTAGGTCATTGGCATTAGGTGATTTCTCTACTATTAGTGACTGTTTGTGAATGCTTTTTACTTGTTTAGATTAGGATCTCCTTCATGTTAGATTATTAGTGTTCTTCATTAAATAGTGATCAATGCATGACAAGAGACACATAATGTAGGCTATGAGGAAGGGCCAAAGCCTCTCACTCTTTGAGAGGAATTCTTGCACAAATTCTTCTTATAGAGATTGCGATTAACGAATACCAAGACCCTTGACCTATTTAGCCACTCCAAGACCAAGTCACAGTCAACCTTCTGTTATGAATATAATTCATATAGAAATAATAATAAAAATAAAAATAAATAATAATAAATAATAAGTAATTAACTAATGGTTAGTTAGTTAGTAATGAAAAGGCATGTCTTAGAGACATGACCGTTCGTGGAAGGGCACCTACATAGGGTATATAAGCAAGTCCTTATTTTCAATTGTAATCATCCTACATCAATTTTTTATACAATATACAATTTACTATTACTATCCTACATTGGATGTCTTAATCTTCGAAGTATTTTAAATATTTCCACTACGTATACGACTTTTGGTCGTTACATAGAACGACTCTTCCTTATTCCTTTGAAAAACATCACACCCCTGTAGATCCCTTAGAACTTCCTCCTTGAGGCCTCTCCAAGAAAAATAATCCTTGATGTCCCGATAGGTTTTGAAAAACCCTTGATGGCCTGTTATAGGTGAGTCGTGCGCTGCATTGTAATGTTTCACACTAGGAAAAATAATGCTATGCAAAGCGAAAAAACAACACCATAAAATTAAATCAGACCATCAGATCACAGAATTGGCAACCAAACTGCATTGTCTACTCATTTTATTAATGGAAAGAGGTGTACAACAAGGTGTTGGAATGTGTGCACCTTGGCTTGCTCTAGGCAAGCTAGCAAAAGGCCAAAATGATCAATGGAACACCCTCCCCAAATCTGCTGGTAATCTGGCCTAAGAGCTGCGTTGTAACTTGTTACTACCTAGAAAGGTGTTGCTGCCAGAAATGATCTGTTGTTAGAGCCTTCCATGTTGCTCAGAAAATTCTAGGAAATTAATCATAGCCTCTACGCAAGAAACCCATAATAACCCATGAAGTAATTGGCCAAATGTTGACCTCAGAATTTTGACCCAAATTCCCCTTAACTCCTCTAGCTGCTAGCTGAGTTAGGATCCCTGTTTGACTCCTTAGATCTGCCCAGGAAATTCTATAAAATTAGGAGTGTGATCCTTTCCCAAAACCCTGAAAGGGTTTCCCTTGGTTCCAACCTTCAAAAGTTGACCCTTCACAGCTTGGCCCTCCTCCAATTCCGAATTCTGTTGATGTGACTGATCCTGTCAATCTCTGCTCTCCCAACTCCAACAATCCTCCTCAAATGTCCCTCCAAATGATCTCCCAACACCCCAACTCCAAATTCCCCCTGATGGTGCTGCCCTAAAGAGTCTCACTCCAATGACTGTGCAGTGATGGAGGAGATGATGCAGTCCTGCGTGTGATGAAATGAGAACTGCGTATAGGATGGCCCTCTTGTCTGTAGCTGCCCTCTATACTCTTGAAAATGATGAAAGGATGCTCCTGTCTCCCCAAATTCCCGTAGTGCCTCACATTGTGACTGCATAATCCTTGCGATGTTGTTACTCCCCCCTGTTGTTGGTACTCGACTTATGACTGCTTTAACTCGTCCCTCTGCTACTGCTATGAATTGAGATGAAGACGAAATCCCTCCTAGGGCTGACACTCGAAGTCCATTGAAGCAAGGGTTGAGATCTTCACTTGGAGACACTCGTGTACACCACAGTAACCTGACTAAGCAGCTTGAGCAACTAAGATTGAATTCAATATGTTGAAAGATAAGATATCCAAATGAGGAGAGCTGCCTTCCTTATATAGATTTCGTGCAACACTTTTCCCTCCATTTTCCCTCCATTGTGGGTCCCTCACCTAACCATCGATTTTCCCTTCATGCAAATTGAACTAGGGAGTGTGTATTCCCCTAGGGTGGCCCCTAGATATACTTAACCACATCGAAATAACTTCTACTAAGTCTAGCCTCCTAATAAAATCGAATGGGCCCCCATCACCTCCAAAATTGGCCCCAAAATGTAGAAATTAATACTGCTCCAAAATAATTTAGGAAGGGACATGACACACATGCAAAATATTCTCCCTCTATTGTGAGCCTGGCACCAAGTATATCATGGGACATGTCCTTATAATATATGACCTCATCCATCACTCGATACCTGTCATCCCCAAAAGTACCATCTAGGATCTCGCATGCCTGTCAATATTTGGAGTACTCTACTAGCAACTGTGCCTTCCAATCCTGGGTGATGTCCATAAGTGAAAGCGTCGCGGGCCTCCTAGACAATGCATCTGCCACCACATTATGCTTGCCGTTGACGTACTCAATCTCAAAATCAAAGGCCTGTAGCTTACTCACCCACTTTTGTTGCCTCTCTTGAAGCTCCTTCTGCGCCAAAAAGAATGAAAGACTGTTGTGATCAGAGTTCACCTTGAACCTGTTGCCCATCAAATACTATCATAACTTGGCCAACACATGCATTATGGCCAACATCTCCTTATCATAGATAGGATACAATCTCTCATGTGGCTGCAGCTTCCAACTCTCAAATGCAATTGAGTGGCATCCCTGTGACAACACTGCTCTAATACCCTCTCCAGATGCATCCCACTCTAGTATAAAGGGCTGTGAAAAATCTGGTAAATCCAAACTGGGCAACTGCTCATCACTCTCTTGAGGCGCTCAAAGGCCTCTTGTGCCACATTTGTCCACTCGAACCCTCCCTTCTTCGTCAAGTCCATGAGGGGTGCTACTAGTTGTGAAAATCCCTTCACAGATTGCCTATAGTAAGTGCATGTGCCCAGGAAACCCCGCAACTCTGTCACATTCCTAGGTGTAGGCCAATTTAAATTAGCTCAGATCTTCTCCTGGTGGAGCCTAACCCCATCCTCTCTAATCACATGTCCCAGATTTAACATCTCTCTCAAACCAAACTCACACTTGGACATCTTGGCATAGAACTGCTGCTCCTCTAAGATGTGCAAGACCTCCAAGTGTTGCAAATGCTCCTCCCAGGTCATACTGTAAATCAAGATATCATCGAAAATACCAGCACAAATCTATGCAATTGCTTTTGGAACACATGGTTCATACAACACTAGAAAGTAGTCGATGCATTGGTTAACCCAAAGGGTATCACCAAGAACTCAAAATTCCTGTAATGACATCAAAATGCAGTCTTCGAGATGTTTTGCTCTCTCACCTGAATCTGATGATATCCCGAGCGCATATCTATCTTAGAGAAGTATTTAGCTCCTCTAAGCTCATCCATCAACTCATCAATGCGCTGAATCAAGTATCAATTCTTCAATGTCTTCTTATTCAAGGCCTTATAATCGATGCACATGCGTACTATCCCATCTTTCTTCTTCACCAGTACAATTGAAGAAGAAAAGGAACTAGAACTGGGTTTGATGTGTCCCAAAGCCAACAACTCCTATATGGCTCTCTCTATCTCATCTTGATAGGCCTTGGGATGTCTATAGGGTGTAGTGATGATTGCATGCACACCCTCCTCCAGATCTATAGTATGCTCAAACCCTCTATCCGGTTTATGTCTTGTGGGAATGTCACGAAACACTGCCTGATGCTTCTCTAGTAGTGCCAAAATGTTTGGATGTGGTTGTTGCCGCTTCCCTATCTTAGAAATGCACAACTCTACCGCCCACGCAATGTCCCCACGCCTCAAGTTGGTTGTCATCATGTGCGTTGATACTGTCTGTGGTGGATACAAGTCCATGCCCCTCAATAATACTGGTCTCCCATCTGGTGCAATGAACTCCATTTGTAACTCCCTCCAATCAGTGGTGGTGCATCCTAGAGAATACAAGCACTGAACACCCAACACCACATTGGTGTCTGGCACATCAACCACAAAGAAATGATCTATCATCGAATAATTCCCCATAGTCAAGGTCAAGCTGGTAACATATCTAGCGAATTGCACAGTTTGGTCTCCTAGAACAATCACTAAAAATCCGTCAAAAGTGTTTTTGCATTTGCCTCTCGACTCCACCATCTGAGCATTAATAAAATTGTGGGTAGCCCCACTATGCACTAGCGCTGAAGCACGTTGTCCCTGCATTGTGCCCTTGATATGCAGGGTCAAATATTTTGGAACTCCCCAAAGCAAAGCAATAACCCCCCTAGTGAGCAAAAGCGGTCCTCCTCTAGGTGGTGGTGGTGGTGGTGCTCCTCCTCTTGTACCTTACGGCTCATTATATTCTACACCGCCCCCCTGCTCAACATCAACCTTAGGCTCGCTATCTGAAAATACCTCAATGTAGTGGGCCTTTCCCTTGGTGCATTTGTGTCCCGGTGCCCACAACTCCTGGCATGTGAATCATAGTTTCCTCATCTTGAGGTCCCTCTGAGTCTCATCATCTAACTTCCCATGCCTTGCTATCTTCCTCTGTGGTTGGGGTTTGGTGTCTCTACCTCTCTGAGGGAAAACAATCTTTGTGGGTAAGGGTGCCTTATACTTAGGGATCTCACCCCACAAATCTCTCACTCTGCTCATTGAGTCCTGTAAGGAAGCGGGTCTATTCGACCTCACAAACCCACTCAAAGACTCTGCCAAGCCCTCCACGAATAGGAAGACCCTTCTGGGCTCTGATAGGTTTGGCACCATCACAGACAATCTCAAAAAATCTACTATGTTGCCTATCTGCATGAGATGTGTCAACTCCCGGAAATGTGACTCAAGGTCTCTCTGCTCAAAACACTCCAACACCTTCCTAGTAAACTCCTCATAAGAAGATACATTGGCATGCACCAATATAGCCAATCCATGAAACCACTAGTCGTGTGCATCCCCCTCCAAACGCAAATCATTCAACTTAATCACCTCTTCCTCCTACATTTGGTTAAGGGGGGAATACGAGTCTAGCTTCTCCACCCATGCCATCGCCGTGCATTTAGAGGACCCATCAAATGTAAGAAGGTACAATCTCCCGATAGTGTGCTGCAAGTATGAGTTCTGCCACGATGAGCCGCCTGCTCCCTTGCCTCGGTTGTTATGCTTGAGCTAGAAGAAACCTCGAAAATTAATCGCTTCATGGAACTCCACCCCCATGGATTGCCACTCTCGAAAGTAATCCCCCATAGGAATCTCCTTGACATCAGGTTGTTCCCAACTCCCAGGAGCCAGGAATGTAGGGATGGTGGATTTGGTTGCTCCATGGTGGATAAGGGTGTTGTTCTGAGGGATGTCATTCTCCATGCGGTGAGTGTTCGAGAAATCCATAGAGACAACAATTAAATGATTTCTCTTATTATGACATTATCTTGTGATGTTATTATTATGATTTGTTCTTTCGAGTTATCTTTTCTTATCATCAAGACTAATGCCAAGCAACAAATAAAAGAGTACACAAGATGTGGGCAGGCTGCTAGGGAAAAACTCCACTCTAGGGGAAAACCTAGTCTAAATTTTTCCTTCAGTAGATTCAAGATGAGACAACCAAGACCCTTACAAATTAGACTCGATACTTCCTACATCCATCAAGTCAACCTTGTCATTCTTCAGTTCAATAGCTCCTGTAGCAGTTATTCTTCTTCACACTTAGTTCCTTGCAATGGCACCAAACTAATATCACTGCGATAACATTAGCATTGAGATTGTGATTGCACCGAAACACTAGAGAACTAAGACTTCAATACTGTGATGACATCAAGACATTCACAAACTTGTGGAAGCTTCGAGTTGTGGTAACCCTAAACTGTTGGAGCATCAAACTGTGATCCCTGTACCCTATCCATGGTCCCGCAATTACACCGAACGCTTATCTTTGAAATGCCTTGTCCGAATTTCTGTGATCACGAAAAAAGCTCTCTAAAAATGCGAGCTCTAAACTGTGATTTATGCGAATTACTTAGGCTGATATTTATAGTTGTTGCCACATGAAAATAGGCCGACATGTGATCATGAAGAGTTGTGTCACTGTTATTGAGCCGACATCTATATTCAAACAGTGGTGTAGGCCAACATGTGATCATCTTATGGAATCCAACTTGATGGAGATTCTTTCAACAACAAGGAGACTTCGATGGATGGAGGATTCTTCACAAATTGACTTTGACAAAACCTAATGCCTACAATGGAGGCTTGACCTATACATTTGACCCAAGCATGAAAACCATGCTTTAATAAGTTAATTCAATAATAATAAAAATTCTTTTTGCTTTTCTTTTGACAAATATGTTACATTTTGACTTCAAGTACAATTATGAAGACCCAACTTAGTTACATGTTCCAACACCCCCTCTTAACTAGGGAGTTATTCATATTTACATATAACCAAAAAGAGGTACATGGAAGATCTCAAACCATATCATCTACGTGTTGAAATTTGGTACCGGAGGACAGGTGGTTCCCTTAGGCTTTGATCTTTGGCCTAGGGAAAAGTGTCCAAAAAGAATTTAGTTTTTCTCCTAAAGTGACTTTATAATTTTTATAAAGTCAAATCTAATTTAAAAGTGACTTTAAGTGATAAAGTTACTAAAGTCTAATTTTAAAGTGACTTTAATAAAGTCAATGTAAAATTAGAAAGGAAAAGTGACTTTGGAAATAAATGACTAAGTGGGTCTTTATTAAAGTGGGGTGAATTAAAAAATAGAAAGTGAGATTTAAATGAGCATTTAATCTCAGCCATAGATCTGAATCTATCTCAGCCATTGGATTTAGGGATCACCCAAAAGTTACTTAGGGTTGGATTAAGGGAGGAAAAGGAGGAAAATATCATTAATTCTTTCATGAGCAGATTGGGAGAAGGAGACCAAGAGAGCAAGGGAGATTTCTGGACAGGAGGCAGCAGCTTGGCACATATTCCAAGGCAGCACTTCAGCAAATCCGTACAGCTGAAAGAACAAGCAGTGAAAGGCAGATTTTTGCTGAGCAAACAGTAAAAGACTGATTTTTGGGCACGAATTTCAAGGAGGCGATTTTCTGCACGAAAACCGAGGTCTGTCCGTACAATCCGTACGACCGTCCGTATGGTCCGTACATCCGTACAACAGGTTCAGTTTGATTGTGAAGCTGAAAAATGAGATAAGTTGTTTGTTAGAAAAATTTGTTTTGCTGAAATTTTCTCATTGTAAAAGGCATTTTCCAGAAATAAAGAAGAGCTCTCAAACTGGTTTTCCCCAAGAGTTGTAGGGGGTTTTTCTAGGGTCACATTGACCAAAAATTTCTGTGTTTAAATGTGTTTTAATGGCTATTTGTTACTGCTGATTTTTATTTCTGCAATTTCCAGCGTTCTGTAAAATTTCCAGAATTTGTGTTTTCAGAGAAAAATTATTTTTTCAGTGGTTAAATGTATGGTTATGGGAAAGGGCATTTAACTATATGGGAGAAATAAGGAGAAACTGAAAACCGGGGTGGGAAAACAGAAATTTCTACATAGTATCAAAGCTTAAGTGCTGAAGAGCAGTTTGGGACAGCAAAAGGGAAAAATTACAGCGGCTGATTTTTCACTCAGAAAAGTCCAGCAAGCTGATTTTTCACATACAACAGTTTTATCTTTACTACAACAGTGCTATTTTTCAGTGTTAGGACAGCAGGATGTCATTGGGATTGAGGGTGGAGAATAGGTTGGATGGGCATACAAATTACAACATTTGGAAGGAGAGAATACAGAGTATTTTTGAGGAGGCAGAAGTCTGGAATATCATGGTGCATACCACACAGAACCCTGTTGTTGTGCCTACTGATGCTACTCAGTTCACTGCTTATAATAAAAAGAACAACAAGGGTAAGACACTGATTCTAGACGGAATCAAAGACCATTACATTCTTCATGTGAGAGGAAAGAGCAATGCCCATGAGATGTGGACAGCATTGTCCAATCTCTACCAGAGTACCAATGAGAACCGGCAAATGGTCCTGAAGGAGAAGCTAAAGAACATTAAGATGGGTAATGATAGTGCAGCTGGATATCTCACAAAGATTATTAATGTGAGAGATGAGTTGACAGCAATTGGAGAGGCCATTCAACCCACTGAGTTGGTGCGGATTGCAGTGAATGGCCTCCCCCGTTCATGGATGAACTTTGCTGATGGGGTTTGTGCACGTGAGACTCTTCCCACATGCGAGAGGTTTTGGGATGATTGCATTCAGACAGAGATCAGGAAATGTCAGCTTGGGGCAGCCAAGCCAGTTGAGCAGGATGAGGATGTAGCACTGTTGACAGGAGGTAAGAAAGGCAAAGGGAAGAAGCAGGCTTCCACAAGCAATGGTGGGGGCAAAGGCAAAGGTAAAGGTAAACAGGGTAACACACAGAAGGACTATTCCAACGTGAAGTGTTGGAATTGTCAAAAGATGGGACACTATGCAGTTGTGTGTCTGGAGAAGAAGAAGAAGAAGGGGAAGGACCAGAGCTTGGTAGCTTCAGCAGAGGTTGAGGACTTTGCAGGTTGTTTTGACCGGGAGTTTGTGTTCACTACGTGTGAGTCCTCGAGTGCAGGATCACCTGCCACACAGGTTCAGAGGGAGCATGCTTTTCCCTCGATTAGCGGAGCATCTTCGGGTATCTAGTATGTGGACAGTGGGGCTTCACGTCACATGACAGGAGTCCGTGAGTACTTCTCAAAGATTTCAGAGAGTGGCACTGATATAGGAGTAGTACTTGGTGATGACAGAGTTGTTAGAGCAGTCGGGGTGGGGACACTGAGATTTCAGAGGGAGTCCAAACCTCCCTTGAAGGTGACAGATGTTCTTTATGTGCCAGGGATGAGGAAGAACCTCATATCTGTCTTAGCTTTGGAGGACAGAGGATATGAGGTACTATTCAGGGGAGGACAGGTGTTGATGTATCCCACGGGCGCTCCAGCTGATTTAGCTAGAGTGATAGGTGTACGCCATGCAAAGGTGTACAAGTTTGCATTCCAGCCCCTTTTGGCATTGAGTAGTAGTACCGACAGCAGAGCTAGCAGTTCTGAGCAGTGTGAGATTTGGCACCCGCAGGATGAGACATATGCATCATGGAGCATTGAGGACCTTGCGGGAGATCACTACAGGTATGCCAGATTTCAGTACTGATCACTTTGATACTTGCAGAGGATGTGCGATGGGCAAGTTTGCCAAATCCCCTTTTCCTAGCAGTGACAGCGGAGCGACTGGGATACTTGATTTGATTCATTCTGATGCGAGCGGTCAGATGTCTCATGTTTCCTTGAGTGGATATGAATACTATGTTTTATTCATTGATGATCACTCCAGGAGGACCTGGATTTATTTCTTGAAGACTAAGAGTGAGGTCTTCAAGCGGTTTCAGGAGTTTAGAGCTCTTGTGGAGACACAGACAGGTCGGAAGATCAAGTCCCTGAGGTCGGACAATGGAGGAGAGTACACCTTGGAGAGTTTGTTGACTATTGTGCGGAGGCAGGCATTAGGAGGGAGTTCACTGTTCCTTACAACCCCCAGCAGAACGGGGTTGCGGAGAGGAAGAACAGATCCATCATAGGGGCTACCAAAGCCCTGTTACATGATCAGGGGTTGCCATTGTTCTTGTGGGCAGAGGCCTGCAACATAGCTGTTTATTTGCGATACATGAGTCTGCATCGTGCTTTGGGGCACATGACTCCGGAGGAGGCTTTTTCTAGAGAGAAGCCTGATGTTGGTCATCTTCGTATCTTTGGGTGCATTACATACTCTTACATACCCAAGGAGAAGAGTACCAAACTAGAGCCCACCGCAGAGAAGGGTATCTTTGTGGGCTATAGTGAGACCTCAAAGGCCTTTCGGATTTACATTCCTGCATAGAGGAAAGTTGTTGTCAGGC
>APFE031677855.1:47035-61242 GCA_000404065.3 Pinus taeda | reverse complement strand
CCCCCCGGTTTTCAGTTTCTCCTTATTTCTCCCATGTAGTTAAATGCCCTTTCCCATAACCATACATTCAACAAGCTGAATTTTTTTTTTTGCTAAAACACAAATTCTGGAAAATTTACAGAATGCTGAAAATTGCAGAAATAAAAATCAACAGTAATAAACAGCCATTAAAACACATTAAAACACTGATTATTTTGGTCAACGTGACCCTGGAAAAACCCCCTACAACTCTTGGGGAAAACCAGTTTGAGAGCTCTTCTTTATTTCTGAAAAATGTCTTTTTACAGCAAGAAAATTTCAGCAAAATAAATTATTTTTTCAGTAAGCAAACTTATCCGTTTTCAGCCCAACAGACCACCTGGAAACTTCTCAGTTTTCAGCAAAAAATCAGTTTTTTTTTTTCTGCTTGTTCTTGCTGCTGTTCTGCTTGTCTTTCTGTTGTTCTGATTTTGCTGAAGAGTTGCCTGGTATGTGTGCGAAACTGCTGCCTCTTTCTCCTTCTTGTCCAGAAATCTCCCTTGCTCTGTTGCTCTCCTTCTCCCAATCTGCTCATGAAAGAATGAATGATCTTTTCCTCCTTTTCCTCCTTTAATATAACTCCAAGTGACTTTTGGGTGATCCCTAAATCCAATGGCTGAAATAGATTTAGATAAATGGCTGAGATTAAATGCACATTTAAATCTCACTTTCTATTTTTTAATTCACTCCACGTTAATAAAGACCCACTTAGTCATTTATTTCCAAAGTCACTTTTCCTTTCTAATTTTTCATTGACTTTATAAAAGTCATTTTAAAATTAAACTTAGTAACTTTATCAGTTAAAGTCACTTTTAAATTAGATTTTAACTTTATAAAAATTATAAAGTCACTTTAGGAGAAAAATTAAAATCTTTTGGACACTTTTCCCTAGGCCAAAGATCAAAGCCTAAGGGAACCACCTGTCCTCCGGTACCAAATTTCAACAGGGAATTGTAATAAATGACGTTAGCATTATGAACTAATGTAACAGACTTAGACCCTTGGAACTTGGTTACAAAGGAAGTCACTCTAGAGTTTTTTTTTACTTAATTAATTAATTTTGCTTTTCAACGACAAATAATTAATCGAGTTTTTACACTCCTATCCTCCAAAGCTAGAATGCGTCTTAAATATAGGGCCTTGAGTGTGCTTATCAGTGTAGGTTCAACGTATATCACCATGCTAGGCATTTCCCAGAGTCTCATGAAATTGCATTAGGTATTTTTAGGATTTTTTAATAATTAAAAATTTCCTTCATAATGGCAATTTTTAATTAATTTTGTACGTAATAAGTTAAAAAGTGGTACTAGGAAATGTCGATGGCATGTGAGTACCTCAAAATTCATACCTAGAATACCAACATTATTCTAGTACTAGCTTTGGGGTGCAAATAGTTGAGTTTTCCTCACCAAAATCCACTTTTACTAGAAAAGTGAGGAAAAAGACCAGGAAAATGAAAAATTAAATAACTAAGGACAACCCAGAGACATGTTTTGAGTTGACTAAGTGACTCCATCAGTTAAGTGAAGTGACTTGGCAATTAAGGCTATGTTAATGCAAATCAAAATCCAAGTCATGGAGCCGAGTTAAGGAGGATGAGTTGAACTGCCAGTTAAGAGATTGAATCTCATAAATGAGGGCCAAGTTCACTCAGTTCAACATGCCATGTTGGATCATTAATACAGGTCGAGTTTGTTTAGTTGAGGTGGCTAACGAGTGGGGGATACCCCCCCTTCTCACACACTTGGCAATTAGCCCATATGTTGCCCCCCTCAAGACTAATACACAACCCACAAAAGAAGAGATACACAGACCCCTTTTGACTGTCATACACAACTATTTGAACATGTGTTTAGTGGTTGAGTCTTTGTGGAGTTTAGCCACAAGTTGATGGGGAGTTGTCTCCCCTTTTTTCCTCCTCACTACACACTTGTATCAAGACAACACTAGAGAAGATCTATGCTGCTTCTCTCATAGTTGTACTCTGCCCCTCCTTGCCACTCGCAGTAGCCTTGGAGCCACTTGTAGCAGCTCGACTTGCATTGGGATTTGCTCCCTTGGATACTTGTAAATGGTCTTCTCATTGGGATTTTCTCCCAAAGTTCTATAAATGTAACTCCCATTGCTCATTCCAAGAGAGTGTTGGAAACTTGAGCTTGGGAAAGTGCTATCATTTTGTAATTGTTTCGTATCAATAAACAAAGACCTTGGAGGTCATTGATGGTGTCATTTGCTTGAACATTTTGGAGGCAAATTTTTTAGTTGCTCTCAATCATGTAGCTTGGGCTCTCGTAGGGGCACTGTTGTCTAAGAAAAAGGTTAGTAAGTATTTACTACCTTCTTATTGGCTTGCAGTATTGATTTGATTATTACATGTACTTGTGAATAACATGTTTAATCCTTTCTTTTTGCAAGTCTATAGCTATGCTACTTGCTGACCACTACGTGTTAACGACCCATAGCAATACACCCCCTTTTTTTCGCAAAAGGGATAGTGGCTGATCGATGTGTTCGTGTTGTCCAGCTATCATCATTAGCTTGATTATCATCTTATAATGTAAACCCAGTCTGCATGTGTATAATGTAAATAATCTTAGCAGATCCGTGTCATGTATGTAATTACTTAGGTAAACCTACTTTTTTGGTGAGGATCTACATTCCGGGAGGTTTTTTGTCTCACCGATCCATTCTCAGATGGTCGGCAGAGTTTTCCTTTAGCCTTACCCTAAAGCCGGAATGTATTTTGTCACTGGGATCTTAGGGAAGTCCTAGTGTTCTAGATCGAGTCTATATAAAAGTGATTTGAGAATAATCCTAACTATTTGGTTAGGTTATTTTATTACAAATTGCTTGATTTCCTAGATTATATTTTGTGTCGCAGAACTGGGTAGTCTGTGAGGGTCTTTTGCAAATGGGTCTTCCCCCTTGAGATGTAAAAATGTAAAAATCATGATGTAAATTGTCTTGAGGATTAGAAAAATAATTATCCCCTTATAGGTTAATTAATTAAATTTTCTGGCCAAAATTATTTAAAATCCTAAGCCAAAAATTTAATTAATTCTAGGTCCTAGGTAAATTTAAATTCTCCGAAGGCAAAATTCATTGGTCCTTAAAAATTAAATTTTAAAAGGTCCAGGGACTAAGGTAAATTGATTATTTTGCTAAATTTTAAGCCTTTGGTCCTTGGAGTTAAGTCAAAGTCAAAATTTTGAAGAAATTAATTCAAAATTTAATTTTGCAGTTGTCTATAATGAGACTTTTTGGAAGTCTTTCCGGTGGGTTTTTCCGGTCAAAATCCGGCAGCAATTTATTGGAATCCCAAGTTTGATAGCTAGTTTCTGCACAATCAAGTTGTCCCAGGGTTTTTTCAGGGTGCTGAATCCAAATATGCAGTTAAAAAACCATTTTAACTACAACAAATCAAGATTTAACCTCAATTTCCGTCACCGGAATCTCCAAAAAGTCGCATTATAGACAACTCCTTTAATTTTTGAATTAATTAAAATGCATTTAATAGAAAATTTTGAATTTCCTCAATAATTTAAAATTTCGACGGTGAGATTAGAAGAAATTTTGATCTTCATCAACGATCGACATTTCTTTGACGAGAATCACTCAAACTAGCCGTTGGAAGATTTATCTTTAAATATGAGGTCGTTTGTTAGTCAAATCATCCGATCTCTGGATCGTGTACTAAGCTCTCAAGCTTTCTTGCATACTTTTTTGAATTAATGCAAGTCTTTGGAGTTTCAATGTGCTGTAGTGTTCCTCTTCATGAATTTATGGTAACATTGTTTTAATTTTTGCTTAATATTATGTGAAAACATGTATCTTATTCAGTTTGTTGGATCTAGGATAACATTTTAAATTTTGATTGAAGTAGTAGGTATCTCTATTTCTTCATAATTTTATTGTTGTTCTATTTCTCTACTTGTTTTGATAGTTGATCTAGTGTTTGCAAGAGATCTCTCAGGTTCTCATTGAGCATTTGGGGATAGTTCTCTGTTGGACCAGCCAACTCTCAACACATATTTTCTAAAGAGCCTACTTCATAAAAGCCTCAAGATTTAGCTAACGATAATCTTTTTTTTCTGTAGAGTGTTTTTGGGCTAGTACCTCTAAAATTTCAAAATATTTTAAATATTTTGTGGAAATTTTGATAGATCTGGCTATTAAGAGCTTTAGATTATCAAATCTGGGAGCAGAGTTGGACTCATACTCCTCAGATCTGATAGATATGTAAATTATTTGTGTATATCTGTAAATTATTTATATAGATCTGTTATTTACTTGTGTAGATCTAAAATTTTGTAACACAATTTTGAATTTTAACAGTTGGGTTTTTGAGATTTTCTCTATTTTTGTACATATTGGATACTGGGTTTTTCTCTTTTCACTTGTGCAGAAATAGATCTGAGAAATCAGCCAAGAAAATCTTCAGATCTAAGTTAGATCTAGGCCCCGGAGATCAAGATTTGGGCTCAAAGATTGTTTGCAGGAATAGATCTGAGAAATAAGCCAAGAAAATCTTCAGATCTGATGTTATGAAACCAACTTCAAGAAAGATAGAAAAGATAGATCAACGCCTCAGAATTCAGCCTCTTCGAGGGGGCAACCTCCTTTACATTACATAAATGAAGAATTCTTGGATGACTCAAATGACAAAACCCCTTTTCTATATATAGGAGTCTGAGTCACAATATAACCCAACCGACCTAACAATAATAATATAAAGCCACAAAAATAATAATAGAGGGATTCTATGGGGCACAATAATAACAATATGGGGACAATAGAGGCACAACAATATTAATAAGGGGTATCACTACAATAGTAATGGGGTAATCACTAGTATTATAGGGACCCAACATGCCCTTCTCTTTCAAAAAAATGTTGTCCTCAATGCTTGAGTAGTTCTGGATACTTCTGTATAAATTTCTCATCCTCCCATGTGGAATCTTTAGTGGATAAGTTCTTCCACTTGATAAGATACTCCGGAATTGATCGATTTCGTAGCTGTCGAGTTCTTGTTTCTGTGACTACTTCCGGTTCCAATATAATTTTTCCTTCCTCGTCAAGTTCTAGCAATATTGTTTGAACTGGGAGCTTGTCGCCTATAACCTTCTTTAAACATGAACCATGGAAAACTGGGTGCAATCGAGAAGCTGCAGGAAGCTCCAATTTGTATGCCATAGTACCAATCTTTTGCAACACCTTGTACGGACCATATACTTTGGTGATAATTTATTATCCTTCTTAGCTTGCTTGAGGGACATTTGCTTATATGGTTGTAGCCTTAAGAATATCCAATCACCTACATCAAAACTTCTTTCACGGCGATGTTGATCTGCCTGTTGTTTCATTCTATTCTGTGCCAACACGAGGTTATCCTTTAAGAGTTGGAGGACTTGTTGTTGATGTTCGATGTGATGTTCCACTGCCTGAACCTTAGAATTTTCTCTTAAATATGATGTGATGGATGGTGGCTAACACCCATAAAGTGCCATAAATGGGGTCATTTTTGTTGCTGTATGGAAGGAAGTGTTATACCACCATTCCGCCAGAGGAAACCATTTGACCCATTGTGTCTGTTTATCAGATACAAAGCAACGAAGATATCCTTCCAAACATTTGTTTACTATCTCAGTTTGCCCATCAGATTGAGGATGATAAGATGAGCTAGGAGCTAACTGAGTACCAAGACAAGAAAATAATTATGTCCAAAAATTTCCAGTGAAAATGGGATCTCTGTCACTTACAATAATCTTTGGGTTTCCATGTAGCTTTTGAATTGTTTCCATAAATGCAGTAGAAACTGTAATGGCTTTAAATGGATGTGATAATGCACAAAAGTGTGCATACTTGGTAAGTTTGTCAACTACCACCATGATGACACTCTTTCCCTCAGACTTGGATAAACCTGTGATAAAATCCATTGAAACCTCCTCCCAACGTTGGCTTGGAATGGATAAAAGTTGTAATAAACCCGAGGTCTTAATTGTTTCAACTTAATTTTGTTGGAAAACCAAACATTCCACAACAAACTTTTGAATATCCAATTTAAGGCCATCCCAAAAAAATTCCTCCTTAACCCTATGGTAAGTTTTTAAAAACCTTGAGTGCCCTTCTAAGCAAGAAGTGTGCAATTCCATAAGAATATTTTGTTTGATTTGGGAATTCTTACATAGGTATAAGCGATCTTTGTAGCATAACGAATCATTTTTCCAGCTAAATGTATCAGATGTACTGGGATCTTGTTGTAACTTTTGAATGAGTGCTCACACTTCTTCGTCATTCTTCCATTACTCCCTTGCTTTGTTTATCCAATCTAGTTGGAAAATAGAAATGGCGAACAGCAATGCTTCTGCATCCTCATCCTTTCTTGAGAGTGCATCAGCCACAACATTTTGCTTCCCTTTTTCGTAGATGATTTCAAAGTCATAACCCAACATCTTTGTGACCCATTTTTGTTTCTCTTCAGAGGATAATATTTTTTCTAAAAATTATTTAATACTATCATGATCCATTTTTACCTTGAAGTGTCTTCCCATTACGTAAGGTCACCATTTCTTAAGTGCATGTAGTATTTCCAACATTTCCTTCTCATAAATATCTTGCTTGAGATGTAGTTGTAAAAATACCCAATCTCCTACATTAAAACTTCTTTTATTGTGATGTTGATCTACCTATTGTTTATTTCGATTCTACACTAAAGTGGCGTTATCCTTTAAAAGTTGGAGAACTTGTTGTTGATGCTCAATGTTATATTTCACTAATTGAATATTTTTCTTCTTGATATGTCCTTCTATGTCGAGAGTTTGAGGAGTGTTAATTTCTTCCAATACATTACAAGATATGGTCGGATTCATTTCTTGATGCTCAATGTGATATTTCACTTTTTAAACATTTTTCTTCTTGACATGTCCTTCTATCTTGAGAGTTTAAGGAATGGTAATTTATTCCAATGCGTTACAAGATATGGTTAGATTCATTTCTGGATGCTCAATGTGATCTTTCACTTATTGAACATTTTTCTTCTTGATATGTCCTTCTATCTTGAGAGTTTGAGGAGTGGTAATTCTTACCAATGCTTTACAAGATATGGTCGTATTCATTTCTTCTTTCTCTGGGGTTGGTTCATGGTGTATATCCTCTTATTTTGTTGTTTCTTGATCCTTCTCTTCCTCCTCTCAATAATCAATGTAAAATAATTTCTTCTTGGCACACTTATGACCTTTAATGTATTTGTTATCACAATTATAACAAATCCCTTTTGCTCTTTTTTGTTCCAATTGTTGTGTTGTCAACCTTGTAGGTTGTGGAAGGATATGAGAAATAAAACTTCCATATTTATAGTTGTGAGGGGTATACTTACTTGTTGCCATAATTTTTCTTTCCACTTTTCTTGCCAACCTGAATGCCTTCTCCAATGAATCAGGTTCCCAAAGACGAACCTCATATTGAATGTTATCCTTTAAAGTCACTATGAAGACATCAATCCTCTACTTCTCTAGAATATCATTTTCCCTTATATTCAATTTTTGAAAGTCCTCAATAGGCTCTTCCATTGAACACTTTTTTTTGATATTTATCAATTGGCTAAAGAAGGTGTTGCTCTTTGTATCCTCATAATGTGTTATCATTTCCTCTGCGAAAGTTGACCACATAACAAGTGGTTTACGAGAACAAAGCCCTTTATACCATAAAAATTGATCCGGTTCAAAATATGAAGATGCAACACGTACCTTTTGTAACAGTTGCACCTCATGTAGATCAAAATATTGTTCCATCTGTAGTATCCAATTTACCGGATCCTTACCATCAAACTTCCTCATATCGCCTTTTCTTGATTTTAGGAGCTTAATCTTGAAATGACTGTAACTCTAAAATTTCATAACTCCAAGTTCTGGAATTGCATTTTGCAGTAGCCCTCTGAATTCTCTTTCTAAACCCACAAGTCTGATCAAGATTTTTTTCTACAAGGAAGAGTTATGTCAAATCTCCCACGATGACTTAATTATAGATTGATTCAATAGAGCTCACTTGTATGAAGTGCCACGTGCCATTGTTTCAACCTTAGGACCTAAAACCGATACACAGAAAACTGCAATCCGTCCTCTTTCTGTAACTTCTTATGAAATTTCAATCTAATGCTCAGAGAGAAAGGTATGATGCATTTCCCAAGGTCACCTATTTAGGATGTAATTCGGGAGCCTTCATAAACCCTAAATGTCTTGGATTGTATATCCGAAAATATAGCGAAACAAGATATGAAATTTGGGCCTCAGCTTCATCAAAATTGCGGCTCAAATGGGTTTTAATTTTAGAGTCTGAACCTTTGCAAAAAAACAATTATAGTGAAAATTCCACGATGACCTATTTGAGATGGAATTCTATAGTTTTCCAAAACCCTAACTTCCTTAGATCATATCTCTGAAAATATAGTGAGAGAAGATATGAAATTTTTACTCGAGGTGCAAAATGATTTCGGCTAAAATGGGTTGTTTTTTTAGCTTTTGAAACTTCGTAGTGAAAAATTGATAGCAAAAATTCCACGATGACTTGTTTGGAGCAGTGAAACCCTAGATTCCAAAACTCTGATACCAAATGTTATGAAACTAGCTCACAAAAAGATAGAAAAGATAGATAAACGCCTTAGAAATAAGAATCTTCGAGGGGGAAACCTCCTTTATATTACACAAATGAACAATTATTGGATGCTACAAATGACAAGACCTCCTTTCTATATATAGGAGTCTAAAGGGTCATAATATAACCAAAGTTGACATAACAATAATAATGTAAGGGTACAATAATAACAATAGTGGGCTTCTATGGGGAACAATAATAACAATATGGGGACTACATGGGCACAACAATATAATAAGGGGGTTGTACTAATAACAATAAGGGTTTACATTCATAGTATAGGGACCTAACATTAGGACCTTGTGGAACATGGAAACCCATGCATAGAAAGCAAAAAGATTGAGATACGACATTTTCCATCATGGTCTTATCAAAATTCTTATGGAACAAGCACTGGAAAAAGAAGGAAAAACATGGGAAGAATTCACTATAGCTCTAGTGGTTGCAACTCAGCCACACAAGCAATACATTGTTGTAACTCCACCTATTGCAACTGTGAAGAAAAATTATTTATTTTTATGACTCCCTTGGCTACAAAATGGCTACAAAGTACCTGTCAGTTCGTATTAAGGAATAAATTTGAAGCACTATAACACCACAAAATGAAAACGACCTTGGTATTGAAATAATTAGTAGCAAACTAGCCACCAAGAGGATGAGAGGGCATCAAAAGAGACCCAACTATGTTCCATGAAAGAAGACAACATGATACATTCCTACCACTGTCCAAACCCTTATTTCTCCATAATAACCAATAGGGAAAAAAGAAACCATAGAACAACAGGAAGATACCACCCCTATTGACATACAAGAACCAACAGGGATAGAAGACCGAGAGCTTAGAGAATTTGGGATAGGAGACCTTGTTGATCCAAAAGAACTAGTAAGGATTCCTTTTGGGGAAGGGTTCATTGATTTGATGGAGGCATATTCAAATGGTGAGGCCACATACATAAATGTTTCTACTCCTAAGGACACAATTGTTTTTATTATTATATACACAATTGTTGTTACCCTTGAGGATGCAATTGTTGCCACTCCTGTAGGCATACCTATTGACACTATTGCTACTTACCATGATGAAGTAATCATTGCTACTCCTATGGGCACACCTGCTACCACTCTTGTGGAGACTAGTGCTACTAACTGAAAAGAATCAATTGTTTCAATTCCCATATAGCATGAAAAGGTAAGTCATATTCCCTCTTTACCTTTGTATATATAATTCATTCAAGAAAAATATACTCATAGTGAAGAACCATCAATTTCACATAATGATTAATGCAATTAAGAAAAAAATGAATGAAGGGAAATTGTTTGAGGGACTTGAATGTCTTGCACTGCCAATATATTCTCTTGCTTCTAAGAAACCCACTAAATAGAAAAAGGAGACAACCCCTGATGAGGAAAGATAAAACAAGGATATGGTAGTACAAAGTATAAGTCTCACCCTAATAAAATTATTTAGATTAAAAATATGGCAAAAGAAGCCAAGTAGTGAATAAAAACACATGAGGATAAATGGAAACACTTGTTGGCTTCTTATGAGGAGGAGGTAATACCCCTCAAGGAACACCAAAATTTTTTTAGAGATGAAAGACAAATGGGTTGATACAATAGAAATATATAAGATGAAATGATGTAGAGGAAGAGGAAAGGAAGGAAGCAGATCAACTAGAACACAAAATCAACAAGTTAGAGATCCAAAAGGTCTAGTTGGGCATGTTGATGGAGGCTACCCTTAGTTGCAGATCCCCCTCTCCTCCATACAGAATTTTCTTGCAAAATAAATATCTATTGTTTTAGAAAAAATAATTAATGATTAGGTAGCCTTTTGAAATCACCAATCCTCTCACTTTCCTTATAGCTTACTTGTAATGAACTTACAAGGAAAAGAACCTCCTTTGTGATTTCTATCAACATGATGTTTTATTATTACATGAAAAACTATGGAACCCCAATAATTTTGAAGGGGATATTCAATTGAGAGATTTTGTTTCCTTTTATCCAACCAAGCCAACTGGACTCCAGCTCACAAAGTTACATAAAATAATTTTGACAATAATTTGTGGATCAAGGGAGAACAGTTCATTCCCTTATAGGTTATCCAAACTCATAAGAGTTAGATCTCTTCTCTGCCTCAGGAAGCATTTGCATTAAAGAATAAGTGGGAGGATATTACCCAATGTATGGATCAAATCAATATACTGAGGGAACCTACTAAGGAAGGGTGTAAAGTGAGGTGGAAACAAGAGAGGGAAGATGCCAGGAAAAAAGAACCATTCAATCCTATCAACCTACAAATTTACTTGGAGAGAGTACAAATATATGTAAGGTGCATGAGAGCATTTGGAGATAATTGGATTATATTGAACTTCCACTATCCTATGATATGGTTTCCACACAAGTGCTACAAGAGGGAATTTAAATTGGCTAAGAAAAATGAGGTTTCTTACTATAACACCATATGGGAAAAAGAAGGATACATACTTCCAAATGAAGCAAGGAAATCATATTTTAGCATCAACATCCTCAATGGGAGCCCTATGCTCTCTGACTTCAACTAACCATTAGTGGCATAAGGGACATGCAAAAATTTTGGATGCGAGGAGATTGTGGGTGTCCAAGTTAGCATATTTCAAATATACATATATAACCATTTTGATATCATTTCCCACTTTTCATCACCTCTTTATGAAATTTCTATCCACTATCACCCCATTCCTATTGTAGGTATGACTAATCTCCTTTTCACCACTTTTAATTAATTCTTATGCATTATGCTGCAAAATTTTCATCTTTCATACTAATATTGTCAGATGGGAGAAAAATGACATGGTTGCAACTCCTCTACATGGTTTCAACTCCTCCATGTTGTTGCAACTCTAGATGTAACTCCAAAATAGACAATGCAACTCCATGAGCTATAATAGGGGAAGTGTTGCAACACTCTTCCATCTCGCCATTGAAACTTCTCTACAACAATGCAACTCTGAATTGATCACTTAAGGGGATGTTGCAACTCACCCAAGACCAATGAAGTTATTTCAATTCATGAGTGCATTGAAATTGTGTTATTGCAACTCTCCTTGTTGTGACTCCTATCCCTACAACTTAGACACATTTCAATAGCTAGACAATTAATGCTCCAGTTGTACAACCAACATGCTTTTCTCACAATGGAAGGTGGCAAAGGAAAGTGGGTGATCAATATATAAGGATAACTCAAATACCAACAATGTCAAGTTTATTTGAGTCACATTTTTCTTAAACCATACCACACTCTAAATGTATTATTGTAATAGGATGTGCTGCCTGATTTTCTCAAGTCGGTTGTCCAAGCTATCACCTAGTTTAGAAATTAGTATTTTTTATAAATACTAAGCTTCCTTTGAAGCCCAAGAAGAGAGAATAAAGAGAAATTATTGTTTACTATTGTACAATTTATTGTTTTTTAACAAAAATATTATTCTATTCCATTTGTTTGATGTTTGTCTTGTGATCATGTGATTGAAGGTTTTCTAGTACCTTGTCTAAGGAGGTAGGTCCCGATATTTAGCTTGGTACTATTAGGTAGCGTTAATAGGTAGCTTAAGCTTTACAATTTCGGATAAAGGTTAGGCTATGCTCTAGAAAAAGGTCAAGCCTCCACTGATAGAGGTCAGCGATCAAGCGAAGAGATCATTGTCAGAGATACGGCAAAAGACATCAAAGGATCAAGTGGCAAGGGTAGGGAGCCCCTGCGGGACGCAGTGGCGAGGACAAGGGCGGGGTACGGGGAGGGAAAGGGGAGAAAGGAAAGGCGGATAAGGAAATAAGAGAAAAGGGAAAAGAGATTATAGTTGCAACTCATAGTTTCTTTTGTTGTAACATAGTCAATTTCCTTCTATTGCAATTTTGATATTTGTTACTCCAAGTTATGTAATTCTAGGAACTAATCATAATATTAATGATTAGCTGTTGAATTTTTCTATTTCTAGTTGTTGTTGCAACTCACTCATAGCTTACTTTTACTCTATTTTCAAATATAACTTACAATTAATAAGCATGTCATGTTTGAGTATTGTTTCTATGTTGTTTTCTTATCATACATTGCATCCTAAGCATGTGCCATTACGTCTTTCTTACAACCAACCAATAACATCATTATGCTAGAGCAAGTCACTCTTAGTAATTGATGTGTTTCATTTTTTGCAAGTGTGATTTTTTTTCCTACAATTTACTTTCCTGTAAGGGTGCTTTATTTCTTACAAGTGTGGTGTGCTTTGCTAAATTAGTAACCTGTGAAAGCATATATATTTTGAACTGTGAAAATCATTATATTACTAAAACTTCACGAGACAACAATTTGTGCTAGCATAGATTGTGCATGATAGTTTGCAAGTTCCAAATGAACCTTATATTGACAATTTAAATGCATAGTTGATCAATGGCTCTTAAGATAATTAAAAGTAATTGAAAGGTCTATCAATATGGAAGTTCATTTTTTGAATATTTATTGTAAAAAAATTCTTATATATACGTTTTCATTTGCATTATTATATTGCCTAAATTGCCTTATTGGATAAGGTCATGCATTGTTTCCCTCTTATGGGGTTTTAACCACATAAAAATACTAGTATATTAATATTTGATTTCGCTGTGTGAGCAATTGTTTAAGGTGTTCATCTTGTGTGGAAATACATTATTTTTTCAAGCATGGTACCAAAGTTCATTTAAATACCCATTCACATTGTTGATCAAGATGTTGAACTCATGCCACCCCGTTATCAAAAGATTTTTTGTTGTGCATTTAGGGGATAAATGGATTGCTTTGTTGCATCTAAGTGTTACCTTAAGTTGGAAACACTTTTCATTTTATTCAAAAATGTTTCCATTTCCCAATGTGTATCCATTTTTTTCAGATCTAAAAGCATAAAATTTTATTATGCCTTTTTGAATTTTTCTCTAAATTACTATTTGTAATAGTTTCTAGTTGTTTGTGCTCACGTATTTTCTTTTTTGTGTATACTCTTTGTTTTCCACTTTATGTAAATTCAACAATCTAGAAGTAGAAAGAAAACTTACATTTTCTAACTAAGCTGACTAAGATAGAACCATTGTAAAGTTTCATTTTTTTCTTAAAAATTATTCTTATTTTATGTACAATTATTTTTAAAAAAATTGTAGGAAAAAAAATGTTGCAAGTAAGGAATATTATCAAATCTATAATTGACTATGCCTAGATCTCAATAAATAACAATTTTATTGATAAGATCTTTACCAGAAATAACAATTTTATTATTAAGATCTTTACCATTGTAAACTAATTGACTCATTTTAATGAGGGGGAGAAAGAACCATTTACACATTATAGAGATGATATGATTTGATATTAAAAAGGAAAAAACCCGTTCTCCATTATATTTGTTATTTATTTAATATTAATTCACCTAGATGAAAGTTATTTTATTGAATAAAAAATCTTCAGTTTAACTCTTACTTTTATTAAGTTATTTTCTAAAATGGTTCATGTATCCCTATATTTTCACATAAATTTA
>APFE031677855.1:5023-31512 GCA_000404065.3 Pinus taeda | reverse complement strand
TTTCTCTTAAATATGATGTGATGGATGGTGGATGATATCCATAAAGTGTCATAAATGGGGTCATTTTTGCTGTAGTATGGAAGGAAGTGTTATACCACCATTCAGCCAGAGGCAACCATTTCATCCATTGTGTATGTTTATCAGAGACAAAGCAATGCAGGTATCCTTCAAAACATTTTTTTACTATCTTAGTTTGCCCATCAGATTGAGGATGATAAGATGAGCTATGAGCTAACTGAGTACCAAGACAAGAAAATAATTTTGTCCAAAAATTTCCAATGAAAATGGAATCTTTGTCGCTTGCAATAATCTTTGGGTTTCCATGTATCTTTTGAATTGTTTCCATAAATGCAGTAGAAACTATATTGGCTTTAAATGGATGAGATAATGCACAAAAGTGTGCATACTTGGTAAGTCTATCAACTACCACCATGATGACACTCTTTCCTTCAAACTTGGGTAAACATGTGATAAAATTCATTGAAACCTCCTCCCAATGTTGGATTGTAATGGATAAAGGTTGTAATAGACCTATGGTCTTAATTGTTTCAACTTTATTTTATTGGAAAACCAAACATTCCGCTACAAAATTTTGAATATTCGATTTAAGGCCATCCCAAAAAATTCCTTCTTAACCCTGTGGTAAGTTTTTTAAAATCTTGATTAGTGTGCAATTCCATAAGAATCTTTTGTTTGAGGTGGGAATTCTTACCTAGGTATAAGCGATCTTTGTACGATAACGAATCATTTTTCCAGCTAAATGTATCAGATGTACTGGGATCTTGTTGTAACTTTTGAATGAGTGCCCACACTTCTTTGTCATTCTTTCATTCATCCCTTGCTTCGTTTATCCAATCTGGTTGGATAATAGAAATGGCGCAAAGCAATGCTTCCACATACTCATCCTTTCTTTAGAGTGCATCTGCCACAACATTTTACTTCCCTTTTTGTAGATGATTTCAAAGTCATAACCCAACATCTTTGTGACCCATTTTTGTTGCTCTTCTGAAGATAATCTTTGTTCTAAAAAGTATTTAAGAGTATCATGATCCGTTTTTACCTTGAAGTATCTTCCCATTAGGTAGGGTCACCATTTCTTAAGTGCATGTAGTATTGCCAACATTTCCTTCTCATAAATAGCTTTGTGTAAATACTTTCTTTTGATTGGACGACTTTTGAAAGAAATGGGTCTTTCTTCTTACATTAAAATAGCACCAATTCCATTTCCTAAGGCATCACATTCCACAATAAAAATTTTTGTGAAGTGCAGTGTAGCTAAGACCGGTGCTTGGCACATTACCTCTTTAAGATGTTCAAAGGCCTTCGTTGCTTCTAGAGTCCATGAAAATTCATCTTTCTTCAATAATGTTGTTAGAGGTGCAGCTATTCTCCCATAATTCTTAACAAACTTGCGATAATACCCTGTCAACCCTAGAAATTCTCATAGATGCTTTATGGATGTGGGAGTTTTCCATTCCTTAATGGATTTAATTTTGCTAGGGTCTACCTTAACACCTTCATGAGATACAATATGACCCATATATTCCACCTCTTGTACTCCAAAGAAACATTTGGAGCTTTTTGCATATAATTGTTTCTCCTCCAAAAGTTTGAGCACCTTGTCAACATGTTGAACATGATCCTTCCAATATTTGTCGTAGATTAGTATATCATCAAAAAACACTAACAAAAATTTTCTAAGGAAGGGTTTGAAAATGGAACTCATCAAACCTTGAAATGTAGAAGGTGCATTGGTAAGGCCAAAAGGCATGACCAAAAATTTATAATGACCCTCATGAGTTCTAAATGTTGTTTCTGTAATGACTTTAGTCGTCATTCTGATTTTGATGATATCCTGAATGAAGATCACTTGGTGAAGTAAATTGATCCATGCAATTCATCCAATAATTCATCAATGACAGCAATGAGAAATTTATATTTAATAGTGAGCTTGTTGAGCTCTCGATAATTTGGACACATGTGCCATGACCAATCCTTCTTGTGCACCAATACTACTGGAGCAGAGAAAGAACTTTGACTAGGTTGAGTTATACCAGCCTCTAGCAGTTCTGCAACCATATGTTCAATTTCACTCTTTTGGGCATAGGGATATCTTTAAGGCCTGATGTTTGGAGGAAAATTTCCTGGAATCAAAATAATAGCATGATCATGATCACGAACAAGTGGGAGGCCTTTGGGAGTCTCAAATACCTTGGAATGATTGTCCAAGACTTTTTGGAGATTTGGAGAAATAAATGATTTCGATGTGGGAACCTCTAGCGAATATAATTGTGCAATTACACCTCATTGTTCTTTCTTTAGAAGCTTTGTTATTCCGTTAGAGTTAATTATATTTCCTAATTTCCCTGTGATACCCCTTAATTCAACTTCCTTTCCTTCCGAAGAAAAATTCATGAAACTTTCTTGAAAAATAAAAGCTATTGTACCCAAGGATTGTAGCCATTGGACTCCTAGTACAACATCAGCACCACCCATTGTAATGGAAAGCATTGGGCTATTCAATACATATTCTCCCATGGATAGCTTGATATTATGGCACTTTTTAGAGCAATTTATGGTTCCTCCACTTCCAACCATCACTCGACACTCTGTTGCTGGATATAGGAAGCAATTCAATTCCTTGGCTATCTTACAATGAATAAAATTATGGGTACTTCCCAAATCAATCAACATTATTACCTTTTTATTCTTGATATGTCCTTCTATCTTGATCGTTTAAGAAGTGGTAATTCCAGTGAATGCATTACAAGATATGGTCGGATTCATTTCTTTTTGTCTAGGGTTTGTTCCTAAGGTATATCCTCTTCTTTTGAAATTTATTATTCCTTTTCTTCCTCCTCTTCACAATCTATGTAGAATCATTTCTTCTCAGCACACTTATGATCTTTAGTGTATTTGCTATCACAACTGTAACAAAGCCCTTTTGCTATTTCTTTTTCCAATTGTTGTGGTATCAACCTTGTAGGTTATGGAAGGCTAGGGCAACAACACTTCCATCTTTATAGTTGTGAGTGGTAGGCTTCCTGGTTGCCATAATTTTGCTTTCCATTTTCTTGCTAACCCGAATGTGTTCTCCAATGAATTAGGTTCCCAAAGGCGAACATCATGTTAGATATTATCCTTTAAAGTACCTATGAACACATCAATCCTATGCTCCTTTGGAATATATTTTACCCTTATGTTCAATTTTTGGAAGTCCTCAATGTGCTCCATCATTGAACCCTTTTGTTTGAGATTTATCAATTGGCTCAAAAAGGTGTTTCTTTTTGTATCCTCATAATGTGGTATCATTTCTTCCGTAAAAATTGCCCAAGTGACAATTTTTTTATGAAAGCGAAGCCATCGATACCATACAAACTGATTTGGTTCCAAATATAAAGTTGCAATACGTGCCTCTTGTGTGTTTTGCACATTATGGAGATAAAAAAATTGCTCCATCTGTAGTATCCATGTTCTGGGATCCTTGCCATCAAACTTCCTGATATTGATTTTTGGAACATGGTGGGTCTTCAATCCAACATTAGAGCCCATGAAATCATGATTAACATTTCTTTTGTTTTCATCATGAGTTTCCTTTACTACCCTTTCACCATTAGTAACCATTTCTTGTAGCAATTTATTCAAATTTATCTTCAATTATTCCATCTTAGCATCCATGCCATTCATCTTAGTGTCCATGCCATTCATCTTAGCCTCCATGCCATCCATCTTAAGTTGCACGCCATTCATTTTAGCTTCCATTCCATTCATCTTGGCTTCAGTTACCTTTTGTGAGAGTGAAAATTGTTGTACTTGGTTTTGTAATTTTGATATATCATGTTGTATTTCTTCCTCTTCTTCACGAGTCATGCTAGAGCTTTCAGGTTGCTTACTAAGTGTTTCCATTTATTTATTCGGGGCATCAATTAATGCTAATAATTCTTCACTATTCCCTTTGAATTACTTCAAACTAATTTTTCAAACCAATCTTATGCAAAATTTTAAAAACAAATACACACCTTTTTTTCACTTTGTAGGAGCTCGATATTGAATCTGTTATATCTGTGTAACTGCGGATCTCAAATATCTGAAATCATGTCCTACAATAGCCCTTTGAGTCCTATTTCTAACCCCACAAGTCTGATCAAGATTGGATTCTCCAAGGAAGAGTTATGCCAAATTTCCCATGGTGACCTGATTATAGACTAGTTCAGTAGAGCGAACTTGTACGAAGTGCCACGTATCACTGTTTCAACCTTAGTACCTGAAACTGATATACGAAAAACTACAAGCCGTCCTATTTCTAAAACTTCTTACGAAATTTTAATCTGATGCTCAGAACAAAAGTTAGGACGATGTTTCCCAGGTCACCTGTTTGGAATGTAATTCGGGAGTCTGCAAAAACACTAACTTCCTCAGGTCATATCTCTGAAAATATAGCGAGCCAAGCTCTAAAATTTGGATCCAAAGTTCAGAATGATTTTGGCTCAAATGGTTTTCTTTTTTAGCTTCTAAAACTTCGCATAAAAATAGTTATAGAAAAAATTCCACGATGACCTATTTAGAGCAGCAAAACCCTAGAATCCGAAGCTCTGCTACCAAATGTTAGGAAACCAGCTCACAAAAAGATAGAAAAGATAGATAAATGCCTTATAAATAAGCCTCTTCGGGGGGGAAGCCTCCTTTACATTACACAAATGAAAAATTCTTGGATGATACAAATGACAAGACCTCCTTTCTATATATAGGAGTCTAAGGAGTCATAATATAATTAGAGCCAACATAACAATAATAATGTAAGGGCACAATAATAACAATAGAGGGATTCTATGGGGCACATTAATAACAATATGGGGACTACATGGGCACAACAATATAATAAGAGGGTTGTACTAATAACAATAAGGGGTTACACTAGTAGTATAGGGACCTAACAGTGAAACTCTCTATCACCAGACCACTTTCTTTGTGTGGTGTCACAAGTATGTCGTAGGCATGTTTGACTTGAAACCAGAGGGCTGAGAGGTAATTAATGTTTACAGGGTAGACCGCAATCCTATGTCCCTTTCCCAGGTAGGTGGATGACTAGCTGAAGGGCTAATTACTAGCCTATGTTGAAAATGAAGAGGAGTAGTGATGATTGGAGCCATAACAACAATGATTGAGGAGGGGAAAAGAAGGTGTGACAGGTTAACAGAAAACCCTAACCAATAATCAGTATTGTATAGAAGAAGGTACCAACTCTTGAAGCATGTTTTGCCAGAATTGTAGATTGATTGGGCCATCTTCTTGTCTAAGGAAAATGTTATCACATTGTCAAATGGGAAGGAATTTTTATTGTACTCCCTCTCTCTGTTGAACATTTGATATTAATAATAAGAATAATTAATAAAGGGTTTTCCCCATCTTAGGGGTTTTTCCTTGGCTTGAGCCAATTCCTGCATTCCTTTTTCTTGGCTTGTCTTCCACACTTATGGTTAATGTTCTCTCATCGGTTACTTTTCTATGGTTAATTTTATTGCTAATGGAATAATGGAATTTATAATGGGCATATAATCTAATGAATTAATTGACCTGAGCAAAGAACATGTTAACTCTAAATTTTAGCAAAACTCCACGCTAGCTATTTGGATTAAGATTAAAATAGTTCACCATATATATGTGTGTGTGTGTGTGTGTGTGTGTGTGCCCCAACACATGAGAAAGTACACAAGGTATAGGCTCCAAGCCAAGGAAAAGCCACTCCAAGGGGAAAACGCCAAAAAAAATCTTCTCTTCTTATAGAATTGTCTTACAGGGAGACTGCCAAGACCCAAATACCAAAGCCCAAAATCCTCCAAAGCACGAAGTCAGCCCCCACTAATATCCCTCCAAAGCAGCTTCAAAAATTCAACCTTCTGCAACTTCGCTCTAGAATTTCGACCTTGTAACTGCTCCTCAAAATTTTGGCCCTCAATGTTAGCCTCCTACAACTAGCAACTACACATAAACCCCAACTTTGGACAGAGAGAGATTCCAAGAAACTTTGATTCTTCCTTATTTTCTTCATCTTTCTAGCTCCTTTTCTCCTATATTATAGAAGATTGAACTTATGATGGGTGAGTGCTCCAAATGAGATCGAACTCCTTGTATTTATAACCTTCTTGTGGGGTCGAATAGCCCTCATTTAGGCCGATTTGTCCTTGACTGGGACTGACTTGGTCTTGGAGGAAAAATGGATTTTTCTTAACAAAATTAAGTTTTTTCCCTTTGTTACAATAAGTCCAAATGGGACTATAATACATGACATAAATTCTTCATTGTCCTAGAAAGACCTAGAATCATGAAAACCATGCTTTTGACCTAGACTTGAGCATGAAACCCATGATTTACATGAAATAATAATTCTTTTCTTTATTTTTCTTTCTTTATACAAAATATACTATGTCATGATTACAAAGGTCATTATGAAGACCGAACCTAGTTACAATTTCCAACACTCCCTCTTAACTAGGGAGGTATTCATAATCCCATTACATGGTACTAGGAATCTCAATCTTGAAGTAATCTCATAAGAAGAGTCGAATTGATGGCCCACTTTTATGTCTTATTCAAGCTAAATCATAGGTCAATTAAATTGTTGGTATTTTCTTATAGGTTTTTAAATAACCACGTATTAAAAAGGGCTTTCATTCTTTAGCTGGAAAATTCTTTGCCGAACCTCAACGAATTTGATTTTTTCCTTGAGATTCGCTGAATTTCGAATCTCAAGGTTCAAATTTGGCAAACATTGTGACATAGACACACCCCATGGAATTCATGTTCCATGGGGTTCTTGGTTCCTTCTGTACTTGTGTGTTTTCTATTAATACCCATTTCATTAAGTGTTTATCTTCATTTTTCCATTAATATCTTCATGTTGATCATAATTGGTGTTGAAAATATCTCTTATTTCTCTTGGTATTTCTAAATTTTTCCCAGTTGTTGAGGTTGTTGATTTTTCTGTGTTTTTTAGGTCTTAGTATATGATTACCAATACTTTCCCCAATATTTTTTATAGTTCCTTCTTGAACCTTTAGAGATACATTCAATGAAATGTTATTTGTAACATTGATCATAATTATAATTCCGATGATCATAATTATAATTCCGATCTTACATGAGGTCTATCTGCAAAAGGAATATTTCACACTAAATGTCCACTTTCCAATAATTCGTCATGCCAACTATGTAGTTAAGGAAACTAAAATGCTTGCTATTCTTACAAAATGAAATTATTTTGTTTCTTTCCTCATGTACATTCTTGAGAACTAAAAAGGGATTTCATTCTTCAACCAACAAATTTCATTTCTGAATCTCCACGAATTTGATTTTTTCCTTGAAATTCATTGAATGTCAAATCTCCAGGTCTGAATTCGGCAAACTTTGTGACATAGACACACCCCATGGACTTTAAGGGAATTGGCCTTATTATTTCCTAGTTCCTTTTGTACTTGTGTGTTTTCTATTAGTACCCCTTTCATTAAGTGTTTATCTTCATTTTTCCAATAATATTTGCATGCTGATTATAATCAGTGTTGCAAATATCTCTCATTTCGCACGATATTTTTTATTTTTTCTGAGTTGTTGAGGTTATTGATTTTTCTATGTTTTTTAGGTCCTATTTTATGATTTCAAATACTTTCCTTGATAATTGTTATAGTTTCTTCCTGGAACTTTAGAGATACATTCTCATAAATGGTATTCGTAACATTGATCATAGTTATAATTCCCATCTTACATGAGCTCTATCTGCAAAAGGAATATTTCACACTAAATGACCACTTGCCAATAGTTCTTCATGTCAAATATGTAGTTAAGGCAACTATAATGCTTGCTATTCTTACGAAATTAAATTCCTTTATTTCTTTCCTCACATATATTCCCTTTTAATTCAAGCTAACAAGTCTTAACTAGATGTTAGAATGATCATATGATAAACGCCCCATTTTACTCAAACATGTGATTCACATAATTCTTCAGAGTTCCACCTGTCACTTCAAATTCCTTGCCTTTAAATCAATTCCATCCTTGAAAAATATATTATTTCAATGTAAAATATGAATCCAAAAAAGCTAATAATGAGCAAAAAATATGACAACAATATTTTTATTTAAGGTCTATCTGTTCACCTATGGAAAAGATGCCATTGATTGTCCACTTCCATCACACGGGATAATACATTATTAAAATTCAAAAAGAGGCAATTGACAATAGTTATTGTCTATGTGGTACCCTAAGAATCCTCGAATTTTTTTCCAATTTCCATATTGCTTCCAGACCTTGGAAAGCATTCAGAAAATGTCTTTGGTGTTAAGCTGTGTTATATTCTTTCCACGACTAGCTCCCCGAGGAATTTTTTTTGGGACCCGATATTAGGTGGGTGAACCTACCTATGGTTTTGTGCATGGTTTTCGCACATAGTTTTGGGAGCGATGGTTTTTGGTCCATGGTATTGGATGCTTCAGCATGTATATATATGTATTGTAACATTGAAAGGAACACAATGAAAAATCAAGCTGGTAGTCCCAGTTTTGGGATCCAGGGGAAAATCTCTGTGTATATGTGTTTTATGTGTTATGCTCTCACATTGTTTATTTTCTATTCTTGGAATTCATATGAAGGTAATTTCCGTATGGGGTTAAAACCTACATTTGGTATCAGAGTTGTTTTGGCTTCAAAGGGACGCCTTTGTTGCTGAGGAGTTTCGCTCGAGCCTATGGTGGACCCTATTCAATGGGAGATCTGCGAGATCAATTTTGGTGGTGAAAGAAGATGGTGAGCACTGGAAAGATAGAGATCGAGAAATTTAATGGTCAGAGTTTTGAGTTATGGAAACTCAAAATGGAGGATCTATTGGTGGATAAAGATCAGTGGATTGTGGTAGATCTGGGTACTAAACTAGTAGGAATCTCTGATGAAGAATGGAAGAAGTTGGATTGGAAGGCAAAGAGCACAATATGATTGTGTCTCAGATTTAGTATTGTTGAATGTATCAGGGAAAGCTACGACAAAGGCTTTGTGGGAAAAGTTAGGGACCTTGTACCAATCTAAATCTCTGGTGAATAAAATGTTCCTAGAGAAAAAGCTTTATAATCTGAGGATCAAATATGGAGACTCGGTGACAGAGCATCTGAATGCATTTAATACTGTGGTAAGTCAGTTATTATCTGTTGATATTAAAGTTTCATATGAAGATAAGAGCATTAGTTTGTTTTGTTCTCTACCAGATTCGTGGGATAGTCTGGTTATTGCAATAGGTAGCAATGCAACTGCCTTGCAGTTTGATGAAATAGTCTCATCCTTGTTGATGGAGGAGATGAGATGGAAAAATATGGAGAGCCAAAATGGTGATTCCTTGTCTATACAAGGACGGTCCCATAAAAAAAATAAAAATAAGTCATCGAGTGGGAGATTTAAATCTAGAGGGAGATCTAAATCTCCAAGAAAACCTATAAAGGTTTGCTGGAGATGCAGAAAGGAATGGTACTACAAAAGGGACTGTAAATCTAAATCTCTTGAAAAAGGAAAGGGATCTGATGATGCTCCTTTTGCAGAGGTGAAAACCACCTCACATGAAAGTGGGGATGTGTACTTGGCTTCTTCAAGTACACATGTAGATCACGAGGTATGGTTAATTGACTCATGTGCATCCTCTCACTTCACTCCCCATAGAGAGTGGTTCTACGAGTATAAGAAATATGATGGTGGTGATGTCTTCTTGGGGGATGACAGGAAGGCTAAAATCATTGGTCGTGGAAAAGTTAAGTTTAAGCTACAAAGTGGAAGGATTAGAACACTTCCAGGTGTTCTACATATTACCGCATTAGCCAAAACTTTGATTTCTTTAAGCAAGCTCGATGATGCAGGTGTAAAAACAGTGTTCCAGAAAGATATTTTTAAAATGGTTCAAGGAGCACTGGTATTGACGTGGGGAGTTCGGATTGGAACTTTGTACAAGCTGCAAGGTATCACTGTTATTGATGGGTGCAATAGTTCCATGGTTCCTAAAAGTGGAGCAGAAAATCTAATGGTCTCTAGATAAAAAACCATGTTGTGGCATCAAAGGCTTGGACATATTGAAGAGAAGGGCCTTAGAATACTTCATGGTAAAGGTATGGTAGAAGGTATGACTAATAGCTCTCTGGATTTTGATTTCTATGAAAATTGTCTATATGGGAAGCAAAATCGGGTGAGTTTCCCCTCTGGTGGTAAGAGGGCGAAACAAATATTAGAGCTTGTGTATAGTGATGTGTTTGGACTTGTGAAGGTTCCATCACTGGGTAAGTCTGTGTACTTTGCATCATTTATAGATGACTTCTCAAGGAATACATGGATATATTTTCTCAAGAAGAAATCTGAAGTCTTTGACAGGTTAGAAGAATTTAAGGCTCTGGTGGAAAACCAGACAGAGAAGAAGACAATGGTGCTAAGGATAGATAACAATGGAGATTTTTGCAAGAAGGAATTTGAAGAATTATGTAAGAAGTGTGGTACAGCATAACGGAATACTACTCCATACACACCTAAGAAAAATGGAGTTGCAGAAAGAATGAACAGGATGTTGATGGAAAGGGCAAGAACCATGCTCAGTGGTGCCGGGTTAGAACAAGAATTCTGGGCAGAGGCGATGGAGATAGCATGTTACCTGGTCAACAAATCACCTTCATCAGCATTGGAGGATAAGACTTCACAAGAGGTATGGACTGGTAAGAAACCCTCTCCTTCGCATCTGAGGGTATTTGGATTTGATGAGTATGTGCATTTTCCAAAGGAGAAAAGAACAAAGTTGGATAATAAATATGAAAATTGTATCTTTTTTGGGTATAAGGATGGTTTAAAACGCTATAATCTTTGGAAACCAGTAACAAGGAAGGTTGTGTGCAGCCGAGAAGTCATGTTTAGAGAGGTGAAAAATGTTATTAGACATGAAGTCCCATCAAAGGAACCTGAGAATATAGAATTTGAGCTAAAGGAGGAAGAATCAGAATCTAAAGTAGAAGAGGAATCATAAGATGAAGAGCTACGAACTCTAGTTGTGAGAAGATCAGTTCGAGAAAGAAGGCAGCCAGAAAGGTATAGTCCATCTGCTTTCTGTTCAAATTTTGCTTTATCTATTACTGATGATGATCCCAGAACTGTGAAGGAAGCAATAGATTCAGAGGATGGAAAACTCTGGAAAGAGGCCATGGTTGATGAAATGGAATCTTTGGACAAAAATGAGGTTTGGGATCTGGTGGAGTTGCCAGCTGAAAGGAAACCCATTGGCAACAAATGGGTGTTCAAGAAGAAGACAAATGCAAAAGGAAAGGTGGAGAAATACAAACCTCGGTTGGTAGCAAAAGGTTATTCTTAGGTGTCGGGAATTGATTTTGGTGATACTTTTTCTCCTATTGCCAAGGTAGCTTCTATTAAATTACTTTTATCTACTGCGGCTGCTTTTGATTTTGAGGTAGAACATATGGATGTGAAGACAACATTTCTTATGGGGATCTAGAAGAGGAGATCTACATGAAGCAACTTGAAGGCTTTGCGGTGAAGGGTAAGAGAGAACTGGTATGCAAGTTAAAAAAGACTCTGAATATGGGTTAAAACAATCACCAAGGATGTGGTATCAGAAATTTGATACATTTATACGGGGACTTGGCTTCACCAGAAGAAAAGTAGATCATTGTGTGTATTTTAAATTAATTGGTGACCGTGTTATTTATCTGGTCTTGTATGTGGATGATATGTTGTTGGTTGGAAATGACAAAGAAATTATCCAGGATTTGAAGACCCAATTGTCCTCCAAATTGACATGAAAGATCTCGGTGCTGCAAACTATATTTTGGGCATAGAAATTAAAAGAGATCGGGCAAAGAGGAAGCTTGGTTAAACCAGAGGAAGTATGTCAAGACAATACTGCAGAGGTTTAATATGCGGGATAGTAAACCAGTGAAAGTTCCTATTCCTGTAGGTGTAAAGTTATCTGATAAACAGTGTCCTAAGACACAAGAAGAGGAAGAGGACATGTCCCATGTTCCATATGCAAGCTAATTCGGTAGCTTGATGTATGCGATGGTCTGTACTAGACCAGACATTGCACATGCAGTGGGAGTATTGAGTAGGTTTATGTCAAAACCAGGGAAGGAGCATTGGACAGCAGTGAAGCGGGTTTTCAAGTATTTGCGTGGCACTAGTGATTATGGTTTTTGCTACCAAGGAAGACCAGGATTGGACAGATTTTTGGATATTCGTGGCTTTGTTAATGCAGACTGAGTTGGATATCTGGATCAGAGAAGATGTAGAAGTGGGTATGTGTTTAACCTATTTGGAGGTGCAGTTAGTTGGATGATTAAGAAACAATTTGTAGTGGCACTATCAACTACAGAGGTAGAATACATGGCAGCCACTCATGCAAGCAAGGAAGCAATTTGGTTGGAGATATTGTGTTCAAGTATGGGGTTAGTACAAGGAGCTATAAGGATAGACAGTGACAATTAAAGTGCAATTTTATTGGAAAAGAACATTGCTTATCATTCAAAGACAGCAAATTGATGTTCAGTATCACTTTGTGAGGGATATAATAAAAGACAAAAAGGTATTTCTGGTAAAGATGGACACTTTGAAGAATACTGCAGATGCATTGGCAAAAGTTGTGAGCTTTGAGAACTTCTCTTGGTGTAAAAAAACAATGGGTGTTGCAGGGCTAGATAAATGACTAAGCTCTCTTATGGCCTCTTATGGAAAGAAAACAACAAGAGAGAGAATGTTGGGTTGTGTTATATTCTTTCCATGATTAGCTCCCCTAGTTGACCTGGGGGGTTAGAGGGGGGGCGGAGCCCCCCCTTCGTTGCATCGACTACATAGCAGGGGGGTTGTTATCACCCCAAGAAACTCTCCTAGGTTGTAGCTCGGAGATGCTCAGGAACATTACAAACTCAACTTAATGTTGGAAATGGATGAATGGAAGGAATGATACTTATTCAAGCCAGATAACCACTTCTACTTTGCTTGACTCCAGACATGCGTGAACACCCCCAGACTACAAGGCTTTAGACCACCAATTATTCATAGTTTAAGGATTGGGTGAGTATGGAGAATACCGACCACACCAGCAGATGCACAAGACCTTGTGATGGCCGGCTGCAACCAGTAAAGAGGTCTACAAATCTAATTCCCTAATGTACAAATAAGATGACAACTCTCTATCACTAGGTGAAAAGAAACCTGAATAACTCATTCACTGATACGTATAGATTTTAACACAGAGGTAGGATGACAACTACTCTAATGCTAAATATCAAGAGTTCAGAAATGCAGCATATCAAGCACAACTTAAAAAAGAAGGTAAATGGAAAGTGAGTAATTAACAGCAAAAGAAGCTTGTATTAGCTGAAAATGAAGACGAGACGTGGCAAGTATCAAAGTAGTTACAATCTCCAGAAGTTGAACCTTACATCAAAACAACAACCATCAACCCTGATTACATCTTTTTTTTGGTATATATAGAGTTTGAATACAAAGGCACTCGGCCATTCTAGGTATGGAGGGGTCATAATTGACCACCAACCACTTCAACTGCCTGATTGAGTCTCTGGTGCGATTGCTTGCTGTGGTGGGTGAATCCGGTCCTTTTAGGTGCTCTACTGTCCTTCTCGGGCAGGTGGAGTTCCGTGCAAAATGAAATTCCATAACTATTTAATGCATTCACCTGCTCGGGCTCTATCCTTTTCTTTCTCAGCCATACTGTCTGTTGAAAGCGGTTGTTGAGGAGGAAATGCACCTAGTACTGAAAACTGGTCACCTTCGTCCTTTTGGGAGCATGGAACGGTTAAGGTACGAGGACTACACAGTGGGTGGAATAGTCAGATGGCGGAGTGAGACTCGCCATTGGATTAAGGGGATAAACGACGGGGATTTCTTGGCTGAGGGCATCAGGAGATATGGGAGTGAGGCGGCGTGGGCTGTTGGATCTCGGGCAGACAGATCCAACGAATATCGGACGGAGGAGATGCGCGGGAGTTAATGGGCGGGGATGGAGGACGGGCAGTAAGTGGTATTTCTCGCACCAACATTGAGGGTTGGGCGGTAAAGGTACAATGGTGTGCGATACCACTCGGAGTGTGACGCGTGGCAGCAGGGAAAGGACAAACCACTTTTCATTGCGTGTTATCGTCCTAGCAGCTTGAAGGTGCAGGGAGAGTGACTACCGTCCGATCGCGGTAGAGATGATCGAACAGTGAGGAAATGGTCGCGTAAGTTACTGCGACGGGAGACATTAGATCGGGGTGGCGGAGATCGACGGCTGGGGTTACGGTGAAGATTTTATGGCAGCGTGTGGCCATATGGGCTTGGGTTTTAACGCCCAGGGCTTAAGAAAAAGAGTTTTGTGTGATTTTTTAACAAAACCATGGGTAAAGGAGATAAAAGGGAAATGAGCAAGGTAAAGGAAAAGGTGAGGGAAACCATTAGCAGCCTGCTTTGAGCATGACCACGGACCAAGTGTGCCTCCAACATTATAAAATCAATGTTATATTGCAGAGCTAACACTAATTAATGTTATCACCCCAAGAAACTCTCCTAGGTTATAGCTCGGAGATGCTCGGGAACATTACAAACTCAACTTAATGTTGGAAATGGATGAATGGAAGGAATGATGCTTGTTCAAGCCAGACAACCACTTCTACTTTGCTTGACTCCATACATGTGTGAACACCCCCAAACCACAAGGCTTTAGACCACCAATTACTCACATTTTAAGGATTGGGTGAGTATGGAGAACACTGACAACATCAAGAGATGCACAAGACCTTGTGATGGCCGACTGCAACCAGTAAAGAGGTCTGCAAATCTAATTCCCTAATGTATAGACAAGATGACAGCTCTCTGTCACTAGGTGAAAAGAAGCCTGAATAACTCATTCACTAATACATACAAGATTTTAACACAAAGGTAGGATGAAAGCTACTCTAATGCTAAACATCAAGAGCTCAGAAATGCAGCATATCAAGCACAACTTAGAAAAGAAGGTAAATGGAAAGTGAGTAATTAACAGCAAAAGAAGCTTGTATTAGCTGAAAATGAAGACGAGGAACTGTAAGTATCAAAGTAGTTACAGTGTCTAGAAGTTGAACCTTACATCAAAACAACAACCATCAACCCTGATTACATCTTGTTTTTGGGTATATATAGAGTTTGAATACAAAGGCACTCGGCCATTCTAGGTATGGAGGGGTCATCATTGACCACCAACCGCTTTAACTGCCTAATAGAGTCTCTGGTGCGATTTCTTGCTGTGGTGAGTGAATCTAGTCCTTTCAGGTGCTCTGTTGTCCTTCTCGGGCAGGTGAAGTGCCACGCAAAATGAAATTCCATAACTATTTAATGCATTCACTTGCTCGAGCTTTGTCCTTTTCTTTCTCAGCCATATTTTCTGTTGAAGGCGGTTGTTAAGGAGGAAATGCACCTGGTACTGAAAAATGGTCACCTTCGTCCTTTCGGGAGCATGGAACGATTAAGGTACGAGGACTGCACACTGGGTGGAATAGTCGGATGGCGGAGCGAGACTGGTCGTCAGATTGAGGGGATAGACGGCGGGGATTTCTTGGCTGAGGGCATTGAGAGATATGGGAACGGGGCGGCGTGGGCCATTGGATCTTGGGCCGACAGATCCAACGGCTATCGGACAGAGGAGACGCACGAGAGTTAATGGGTGGGGACAGAGGACGGGCGGTAAGTGGTATTGCTCGCACCAGCGTTGAGGATTGGGCAGTAAAGGTACAATGGCATGCTATACCACTCAGAGTGTGACACATGGCGGCGGGGAAAGGACAAAACCATTTTTCATCACGTGTTATCATCCTAGTGGCTTGAAGGTGCAAGGAGAGAGGTTGCCATCTGATCGTGGCAAAGATGATCGAACGGCGAGGAAACGGTCACGTAAGTTACTGTGACGGGAGCCGTTAGATCGGGGTGGCGGGGATCAATGGTTGGGGTTACGGTGAAGATTTTATGGAGGCGCATGGTCGTACGAGCGCAGGTTTTAACACCTGGGGCTTAAGAAAAAGAGTTTTGTGTGATTTTTTAACAAAAGCATGGGTAAAGGAGATAAAAAGGAAATGAGCGAGGTAAAGGAAAAGGTGAGGGAAACCTTTATTAGCCTCCTTTGAGCATGACCATGGACCAAGTGTGCCTCCAACTTTAGAAAATCAATGTTATATAGTAGAGCTAACACTGGCTTCTTTTGGGGATGAGATCCTCCCTGTGAGGTCTCAAGAACTGCAGATCATTGCTTTCTCTGTGAAAACCAAACTAGAAAAATTCCCTAGTGTTCCATTGGGCATGGAGTCTAACTGAGTCTACACTAATACTGACAAAATAACATATTTACAAACTTAAGGCCTGAAGACCTCAAACAGCATAAGTTTTCAAAAATCGACCATTAATTGGGCCATCAAAAACTGTCTCCCCTTCCACACTTTGAAGTACGAAAGTATTGTTCCCTTGGATCTGAGAAATGATAAAAGGCCCTGCCCATAAAGCGTCAAACTTTCCATGGTTGTCTTTCCTCTCTTTCAGTGTATCCCACTTAAGGACCAAATCTCCAACCTGAAAGTTATCTGTTTTTGTTCTTCTGTCAAAAGCTTCTTTAATTCTCTTCTGATGTGTTGCAGACCTTTCAACCAGTTGTTCTCTGATTTGATGTACCTCAGCTAGATCAGTGATCCTCTTTGCCATGTCTTCTTGCTCATTCTTCTCTTCTTGCAATAACTTTGCCACAGGAGGGTTAACTAAATTGGGAATACAGCTTTAGTGCCATATACCAACTTGAATGGAGAATTCCTTGTGGATTTCTTGGTGGTTACTTTGTCAGCGCACAGTGCATACTTGAGTTTAGAGTCTCAATTCTTTTTGTTGTTTTCTAGCAGCTTTTTGATTATCCTTATCAGGCTTTTGTTGGAAGATTCTGCTAGACCATTGCCTTGAGGGTAGTATGAGGTGGAATGAACCAGCTTAATGCCCATTGAGTTGCACATGTCCACCAACTCTTTTGCCTTGAAGGCTGCTGCATTATTTGTGACTAATTTATGTGGAAAACCAAATCTGGTGAAGACATTCTCTACCAAGAACCTCATGACCACATCATGATCAACCTTTTCTAGTAGGAATTGCTTCAATCCACTTGGTGAAGTAATTTGTGGCTACTAGGATCCATCTGTGCTGGCCACTAGAATGTGGATTGATTTCTCCAATGAAATCTAAGCCCCACTGCTGGAAAGGGCTGCTAGCATGTACGGGTTTTAAGGGCAGAGACTTCAATTGTGGCTTCTCTTCAAATCTTTGACACCTGTCACAAGATTTAACAAATGAAAAAACATTAGCAAATAAGGTGAGCCAATAGTACCCAGCTCTGAGGATCTTGTGGGCTGTATTTTTCTAATAATGATGTCCTCCACATATGCTGGAATGAAACTGCTGCATCACTGCCATGGATTGTTCTTTGTCCAGACACCTCAGAAGAATTCCAGAGGGGTCCCTCCAGTAGAGAAGATTTTCATGGATGCAGTATCTGGCTGCCCTAAACTTAATAGTTCTGGCTTGGATTGAACTAAGGCCTAGAGGAACTTCTAGCTTCAATAAGAATTGAGCTATTGCAGAGCACCAATCATAAGAAGCTAGATTTTCTACCAATGCCTAATTTTTCCCTTGTTTAGCTATTTCCTCTTCTGTCTGACCATTTCTGCGATTGTGCTTATGAGATTTATGTCCAACATTCTGCAATTTTCTTCAACCATTAATCTGGCAAGGCCCTGTCCTCTGACAAGCTTGGTGGTCTTCAATTTTATGTTAAATTCAATCAGCTTTGCAATCCATTTAGCCCTTCTTCCATCAACATCAGGCTATTTTAGGACATCCTTTATTGAAGCAGAGGGCACATAAGCAATTATCTTGGAATGCATAATGTAAATCGTGAAAGCTTTCAAAGATTTGATAAGAGCATATGCTTGTTTTTCAATGATATCATAATTTAGCTCAGCATCTCTTAAGGTTTTGCTGAAAAATGCCATTAGAGACTCTGAGCCTTCCCCATCTGCTTGCAATAAAACTACTGCAAGGGTGTCATCAGTGGAAAAAGAAAATAAATGGAACTCCTCGTTGTAATCTGGACTACTTAAAGTAGGAGCTTCCATAATAGTTTTCTTAATGGACTCAAAGGATCTTCTTGTTGCATCAGTCCATTTGATCTCTGACCCATTTTTCAACATGGAGGTAATATGATTTACAAGTTCTGCAAAATTTGGGATAAACCTCCTCACAAAATTTATTTTGCCCAGAAAGGACTGGATGTCCTTCTTTGATCTCGGGATAGACAAGGTTTGTATTGCTCTTACTCTTTCTGGGTCAATCCGGACACCTGCAGCAGAAACAACATGTCCTAACAGCTTGCCTTCTTCTAAAGCAAATTGTGACTTTGTAGGATTGATTGAAATCCCAAACCTTCTGTACTTCAGGAACACTTTCTTCAAATGTTGCAAATGGTCATGATGGCTGCTAGAGCATATTGTTATATCATCTAGGTAGATAAGGACAAACTTATCATTCTCTCCCACGAATGCTATATCCGTAGCTTTCTAAAAGGTAGCTCCAGAATTCATCAGCCCAAAAGGCATCTTGGAATACATGAAAGTGCCCCAAGGAGTGGTGAATGCAGTCTTCTCTTGGTCATCTGGATGTACAGCAATCTGGTTATACCCTGAAAATCCATCCAAGAAAATCATCACTTTGGCACCTGAGACCTTTTGCAACAAATGCTCCATCTTTGGTAGAGGGTCATTGTCTTTCTTAGAGCATTTGTTTAAGTTTCTGAAATCAACACAGAGCCTGATTTCTCCATTTTTCTTCCTCACCACCTCCAAATTAACTACCCATTTTGAATATCTGAGGGGGACTATGATTTTGGCAGCCAATAATTTCTTAATTGTTTTTTCAATCAGAGGGAGGAGTAAAGGATTTATTGGTCTTAGCTTCAGCTTGAAAGGGATGGTGTCTTTCTCCAAGGGGATTTTATGCTGGATGATCTTTTTATCATATGTTTTCAGGTCACTATATTCCCAGGCAAAGACATCAGCAAATTGTTTCATTAAATTGCAGTACTCAAAACTTTGGGCAGCAGATAGATGGGTGGATAGATTTATATATCTTGGGTGTTCTAGACTCCCTATATTATGCTTACAGACTGCAGATTGGTCTTCTTTTTGGGCAGCCTTATAAGGTACATCATTCTGGTCAAACAGTTTTTCCAAAGGAACTAAACCCTTAGGTATATGATTGCTGGGCAATTGGATAATGTTATCTCTGCCAATTTTGTTTCTAAGCTGGGATTGGTGGCTTTCTTCCAAGGTTTCATTCTCTTGGTCAATTTGCATTTCGGAGAACTCATCAATGACTTGTAGAAATCTGTTTACCTCATCATCATCCTCAAAAGCTTTCCAATGCTGGACATTATCAGGAAATGATGGTCTGTATTTCAACTGAACTTCGTAAACTAGTCTAGGAGGCATGGGAGGGATAAACATGCTAGCAGAGACAGCAAGGGAATCAGCAAGCTAATTTCTAACTCTAGAGATGTATGAGACACAAAAACTATCAAATGAACATTTAAGTCTCCATACCTCATCCTTATATGCTTTCAGCCTTGGGTGCTTTACTTGAAATATTCTGTTTACTTGCTGAATAATAAGATCAACATCTCCAAACACCTCTATGTTTCTGACTCCTCTCACTTTTGTTGCGTTAATACCCAATATCAGAGCCTCATACTCTGCTACATTGTTGGTGACTTGGAAAACTAGCTTAAAAGACAGATGTGTGCTTTCTTGTTTTGGAGATATCAGCACCACCCCTGCTCCTGTAGTCTCCCTGGAACATGCTCCATCAAAGAACATGTCCCAAACCTGAATTCCTTGCTCTCCCTCGACCTGATTCACTAGTTTCTTTAGCTGCAATAAGGCCTTCTGGGATTCTTCAATTTGGAGAATACGAGGTCCAAAATCAGTGTCCATAGCATAGATAGGATGATTGGAAGGATTCTTCTCATCACTGATGATGTATGCCAACTGTGCTTCTCTGTACAATCTCCTGCTTTCTCCCCCAAAAACGGGACAGTGGCATAAGATAAATCATTCTGCAGTGTCCCACCTAGTCTCTTAATCCACCCTCTGGACAACAGCGTGCCAAACTTCGGAGGAACATCTGCTACCACAATGTCCATCATCATAATCTTCATGGGCAGCTGAGTTAGGGTAATCGCTAGGTCTTTGATTAATCCTAGGCATTTTACCTTTTTTGAATCAAATGAGAATAAATCATGATATGATCTGGTGACATCAAGGCCTAACTCTTCCATGACAGCTTTGGGCATCAAATTGTGGCTTGCCCCTGTGTCTAGTAGGCAATAATGGAGGGTTTTATCATGAATGGTCAAGGAGACATAGAATGATGGAGAGCTATTATCAACGGGTTCAGTCATTGGGCTAAACACAACTGTAGGCTTGTCATCTTGCAAATTTACGTAGTCAGTGGGGGCTTCTATGGCTTTCAGCTCAAGGGCATCAAGAATAGGCTTTCTAAAAACTTCACTCCTTGCAAGTTCTATCAGAGGCACATGTATTTTTAGTTTCTGGACTTCTGGTTCAAAGCTAAAAGGGGAAGGGGACTTGTCAGGACCTCTTACCTCTTGAGCTGGGGCTTTGAGGATGACTGGATCAGCTGTTGGTCTTCTATGTCTGATGTTCTGTGGCTCGGTTGGGACAAAAGCTTTTTGGGCAGGATTCTCCTTGACATTGTTTGCTTTTGACCTCAAGTTGTATCTTTGCTTCTCATCAGTTTGTAGAACAGCCTCTCTGTCTCACCTTTGACTGGTTTGGTCCCGTAGTAATGATTCTTCATAGGCAACCAATGTCAAAAAGGCAGCACTGCCTTTATCTTCCATGCAATGAATTTCATCCTCTTCTTCAAGCTGCTCCTCCTCCATGACCATGTTTTGAAAAGGAGCCTTAACCCTTTGTTCTTCATTTGCTTATTTACCCCTCTGAATGATCTACAATTGTTCATTTGTTCTTCTGAATGGATTTGGGTTTCTTGGAGCAAATGTGCTCGGAAGCCTTTCCTTCCCAGAGCTCTGCTCAATCTTCAGCTTAGATATCTCAGCAGCCAATGACTCTATCATTTTAGTCATTTTGTCCAACTTAGGTTCTGAAGATGAAGCAAAGAAAGCAAAAGCCTCACCTCTTTTCTTCCTTCTATCAGCATGACTTTTGAGTTTTTCTGAAACCATAATATTAGATTCCACCTCTAGGGCTGCATCTTGCATTTTAGCTAGAGTGGCACATCTTCTTTCTCTCAATAGCAAGCAGAAATCAGAGTTAAAAGCATTGGCATAGGTGAGTTTGGCATAGGTGGGGGTAGGCTTTACTTCAGCTGGTATCTTATTATACATATGATTAAATATTTTATTAAAATCACGCAGTGATTCCCCATTTTCCCTCTTGAGGTTACCAAACTCAGTATGGTAATATAGCAAGTCCTTATCCCCACAATGCTTCAAAAATACATCATTAAGGCTTCAATGTCTGCTATAGACCTAAGGGTCAATTCTCTGAACCTCTTTCTAGCCTCTCCATCAAGGCTCTGAACAAACACTCTCATCCACACATCATATTCACTAATGTCTAGGTTATCAGCATAACTATAAAAAGACTCAAGGTGTTCTTCAACTGTTACTCCCTCTGTACCAGTGAACTTAGGCATATATTTATGATATTCTCTTGTAGGCATGGCATTCAAAGGAACAGGTAAGACCAGGGGTCCATACCTAGCAGCTATAATCCTTTCCATCTTTGTGGGAGCTTGCTGGCCTACCATGACTGGGGTAGGTGGAAGGATACTGGTAGATTGAGTGGTAGGGAACAATGAAATGGATGACGAAGACAAAGGAATATGATGGAATGTATGGGAGGTTTTCTTTGGACTGAGATACAAAAGGGAACTAAATGAACAAGGAGCTTTATGAATCTCTAAAGGTGTCTATTCACTAAGAATGCTAGGCCCTATATCTTCAAACTGTACATGTTCAGCTACAAGTCTTTCTTGCAGAGATTCATAAGATTTCTTGGGCTTACCTGATCCTGATGTCTTTTCTGTGATGTTTTCTTCTACTTAACAACCTTCTCAGGGTCAAGCACTGGGTCAGCTGGTGATTTCTGAGGATTTCTTCGAGTATGCCTCACAAACTGAGCCAGAACTGTAATGGGGAGTTTCCACTAGGTTGATCCTCCAGTGGAGTCACCAGATAGATGATTACAACCAAAAATGTGTCTAGGCTTTGTCTATCATCAAATCTGGAACTGTGTCGTTTTCCTAGGGAAGCTGAGCTTCAATCTCCTCTCCCTGGCAACAGCGCCAATTAATGTTATCACCCCAAGAAACTCTCCTAGATTGTAGCTCGGAGATGCTCAGGAACATTACAAACTCAACTTAATGTTGGAAATGGATGAATGGAAGGAATGATGCTTATTCAGGCCAGATAACCACTTCTACTTTGCTCGACTCCAGACATGCGTCAAGACCCCCAGACTACAAGGCTTTAGACCACCAATTACTCACAATTTAAGGATTGGGTAAGTATGCCAAATACTGACCACACCAACAGATGCACAAGACCTTGTGATAGCCGGCTGCAACCAGTAAAGAGGTCTACAAATCTAATTCCCTAATGTACAGATAGGATGAAAGCTCTTTGTCACTAGGTCAAAAGAAACCTAAATAACTCATTCACTAATACATACAAGATTTTAACACAGAGGTAGGATGACAAGTACTCTAATTCTAAACATCAAGAGTTCAGAAATGCAGCATATCAAGCACAACTTAGAAAAGAAAGTAAATGGAAAGTGAGTAATTAAAAGCAAAAGAAGCTTATATTAGCTGAAAATGAATACGAGATGCTGCAAGTATCAAAGTAGTTACAGTCTCTAAAAGTTGAACCTTATATCAAAACAACAACCATCAACCCTGATTACATCTTGTTTCTGAGTATATATAGAGTTTGAATACAAAGGCACTCGGCCATTCTAGGTATGGAGGGGTCATAATTGACCACCAACTGTTTTAACTGCCTGATGGAGTCTCTGGTATGATTGCTTGTTGTGGTGGGTGAATTTGGTCCTTTCAAGTGCTCTGCAGTCCTTCTCGAGCAGGTGGAGTGTTGTGTAAGATGAAATTCCATAACAATTTAATGCATTCACCTGATCGGGCTCTGTCCTTTTATTTCTCAGCCATTATGTCTGTTGAAGGCGGTTGTTGAGGAGGAAATGCATTTGGTACTGAAAACTGGTCACCTTCATCCTTTCGGGAGCATGGAACAGTTAAGGTACGAGGACTGCATAGTGGGTGGAATAGTCGGATGGCAGAGTGAGACTGGCCGTCAGATTGAGGGGATAGACGGCGGGGATTGCTTGGCTGAGGGCATCAGGAGATATGGGAGCGGGGCGGCGTGCGCCGTTGGATCTCGGGCAGACAGATCCAACGGCTATCAGATGGAGGAGACGCGCGGGAGTTAACAGGTGGGGATGGAGGATGGGCAGTGAGTGGTATTTCTCGCACCAACGTTGAGGGTTGGGCGATAAAGGTACAATGGCGTGCGATACCACTTGGAGTGTGATGCGTGGCGACAAGGAAAGGACAAAATCATTTTTCATCGTGTTTTATCATCCCACGGCGCTAGGCTTGAAGGTGCGGGGGGAGCGACTGTCGTCCGATCGCGGCGGAGATGATCGAACGGTGAGGAAACAGTCACGTAAGTTACTGCGACAGGAGTCGTTAAATCGGGGTGATGGAGATCAATGGCTAGGGTTACAGTGAATATTTTATGGAGGCGCGTGGTCGTATGGGCGCGGGTTTTAACGCCCGGGGCTTAAGAAAAAGAGTTTTGTGTGATTTTTTAACAAAAGCATGGGTAAAGGAGATAAAAGGGAAATGAGCGAGGTAAAGGAAAAGGTGAGGGAAACCATTATCAGCCTCCTTTGAGCATGACCACAAACCAAGTGTGCCTACAACTTTAGAAAATCAATGTTATATAGCAGAGCTAACAGGGGTCACAGGGGAGCAGCATCCCCCCTTGTACAGGGGGTTTGAGGGGGGTGGTTATCTGCCCTCTACAGGGTCCGAGGCAGCACCTTGGGGGAATTGTTTTTGGACGCTATATTAGATGGGCGAACCTACCTATGGTTTTGTGCATGGTTTTCACACATGGTTTTGGGCACGATGGTTTTCGGTCCATTGTATTGGATGCTTTAGAATGTATATATATGTATTGTTACATTGAAAGGAACATAACGAAAAATCAAGCTAGTAGTCCCAATTTTGGGATCGAGGGAAAAATCTCTATATATATGTGTTTTTTATTTTCTGTTCTTAGAATTCGTATGCAGGTAATTTTTGTACGGGGTTAAAACCTACATCTGGGGTGCTTGAAACTATTACATGTTTTCAACAGTTTTTTTGAACTTAAGAAAACATCCTACAATAATCATAGAAGTACCTTCCAACCCTAACATGTTAAAATACTTCTGAAATGAAACAACCTTACAAAAGAGGGGAGAAGTCCTGATTTTTGAAAAGAGAGAAGCAAAGCAAAAACCAAAGAGCACTTTTACAATGTTGTTTGGAAAAGTATTTCACAGGAGAAGGAAATTTGGCAACAGGGTGTTGAGAATCAAATACACCAGCTTCGACTAAAAGTTCAACAGTGAAAATTGTGCATGCAAGGACATCATTGATGAAACTTGTAACCTTGGTGAACAAAAGAGGCAAGAGTAGTGAGGGCATCCACTTTCATAGCTATTATCTTTTCAATAGGATTTTTAAGGTAGACATACAAGTGTGAGAGCCCATTTTCATATTGAAAAGGGATTTGGATCAGAAACATGTTGGGAAATTCCAGAGAACAAGAACTGGGAAATGCATAGGTTGCACAATGAAAGGTTTCCTTTTACTCAACAATACAAAAATTATGACTTTAAGGATAAGTGAATGGAATTTAGAAATATAAAAAATTCGAGTCATAACATTTATGAATAGGTTGTTGGGTTGTGTTATATTCTTTCCACGAATAGCCCACTTAGTTAACCAAGGGGTTAGAGGGGGGATGGAGCCCCCACTTCATTGCGCCGATTGTGTACCGAGGGGGGAGGTGGCGGTCATAGGGGTTTGAGGTGTACCCATAACCCCACTTTATGGGGTCCGGGGCAGCGCCCTAGGAAAGTTGTGTGTCTTAGATTCAGTATTGCTGAATGTATCAGGGGAAGCTATGGCGAAGGTTTTACGGGACAAGTTAGCGACTTTGTACCAATCTAAGTCTCTAGTGAATAAACTGTTCCTGCGGAAAAAGTTGTATAACCTTCGGATGAAAGATGGAGATTCGGTGACATAGCATCTGAATGCAGTTAATACTTTGGTAAGTCAGTTAGCATCTGTTGATATTAAAATTTCAGATGAAGATAAGTGCATCAGTTTGTTGTGTTCTCTACTAGATTTGTGGAATAGTCTGGTTATTGCAATAGGTAGCAATGCAACTGCCTTGCAGTTTGATGAAATAGTCTCATCCTTGCTGACGGAGGATATGAGACAGAAAAATATGGAGAGCCAGAATGGTGATGCCTTATCTGTACGAGGACGGTCCCAGAACGGAAACAAAAATAAGTCATCGAGAAACAAAAATAAGTCATCGAGTGGGAGATCTAAATCTCCAGGAAAACCTGTAAAAGTGGTGTGCTAGAAATGCAGAAAGGAATGGCATTACAAAAGAAACTGTAAATCTAAAGCTCGTGATAAAGGAAAGGGATCTAATGATGCTCCTTTTGCAGAGGCGAAAGCCACCGCAAATGAAGGTGGGGATGTGTACTTGGCTTCTTCAAGTACACATGTAAATCATGAGACATGGTTGATTGACACAGGTGCACCCTTTCACTTCACTCCCAATAGAGAGTGGTTATGTGACTATGAGAAATACAATGGTGGGGATGTATTCTTAGGGGATGATAGGAAGGCTAGAATCATTGGTCGCGGAAAAGTAAAGTTGAAGTTGCAAGGTGGAAGGGTTAGAACACTTCCTGGTGCTCTGCATATTCCTGCATTGGCCAAAACTCTGATTTATGTAAGCAAGTTGAATGATGCAAGAGTAAAAATAGTGTTCGAGAAGGATACCTGCAAGATGGTTCGGGGAGCACTGGTATTGATGCGAGGAGTTCGGATTGGAACTCTATAAAAGCCACAAGGTAGCATAGTTGTTTATGGGTGCAACAGTTCTGTGGTTCCTGAAAGTGAAACAAAAAATCTAGTGGTCTCTAGAGAGAAGACCATGCTATGGCATCAAAGGCTTGGACATATTGGAGAGAAGGGTCTTCGAATACTTCATGGTAAAGGTA
>APFE031677852.1:5870-30945 GCA_000404065.3 Pinus taeda | reverse complement strand
TTCATGAGGCACAATACTTGCTAAGGTTTTGCAAATGGGGTAGCAAGCTAAGTGGACTTGATTGTGGGGAAAAAACTCCACAGTTAAGCGCGCTTGAGCCAGAGGAGATCTGGGATGGGTGACCTCCTGGGAAAGTCCTGGTTACCGGGTGCAAGCCCCGGAAGTGATGATTGATGCTATGTGATTCGTTCTCCACATTTCACTAGTTTCAATCCCACTTCTTCACCCCTGTGAGCATCACCCGATGCAATGAGTGCCAAGTGAACTATTCAAAAATCATGAGAAATTAGTCAGTTACGACTACCTCTCATGGAAATGGTCATACGTGAATGACTTACTTAACGCAGTTGAATCCCAAAATGATATCTAATATAATGCACTGCGTAAACCCCCATACTTAAAAATTCAAAAAAGAGTCAAGGGATCTCTATTTGAATGGTTCATGAGGCACAATACTTGCTAAGGTTTTGCAAATGGGGTAGCAAGCTAAGTGGACTTGATTGTGGGGAAAAAACTCCACAGTTAAGCGCGCTTGAGCCAGAGGAGATCTGGGATGGGTGACCTCCTGGGAAAGTCCTGGTTACCGGGTGCAAGCCCCGAAGTGATGATTGATGCTATGTGATTCGTTCTCCACATTTCACTAGTTTCAATCCCACTTCTTCACCCCTGTGAGCATCACCCGATGCAATGAGTGCTAAGTGAACTATTCAAAAAATCATGAGGAATTAGTCAGTTACGACTACCTCTCATGGAAATGGTCATACGTGAATGACTTACTTAACGCAGTTGAATCCCAAAATGATATCTAATAATATGTACAATATCGAAAATGCAAAATATCGACCTTCTTCTTTAAATATGCAAATCAATAAAAACTTCACTACAAAAAAATAAAAAAATAAAAATAAAAACAAGAAAATATGAAGAAGAAGACCACTTCCAAAATTATTAAATTTACAAAATAATTATTTACATTTCATACATTAGAAAATTTAAAGTCAAAAAATGGGTCTTTTAAAAAAAGGGTCTGATGCAGAATAACCACTTTTCTAAATCAGCATGAAAATCACTACCATTCTAAAACGTAATGTACATAAAAAAAATTAAAGTGTCAAAAACTATGCTTTAAAAAAACATGTGTGTTCCGCATCACACCTTTTCAAAATTGGGTCACTTTTTTGCTATCTCTACAAAACGGGTAACAGTATCAGTTCCCGTTTCAAAGTTTACGTTGTTTGATGTACTTAATGAACACATGACCAGATTTGTGTTATGCGGTGAACCGTCTGAATCAACCGATGGTTCAGCCTACCAAGATGTTTTGGAAGGCAGCAAAGCATGTATTGAGATACCTTAGAGACACATCTTAGTATGGATTATGGTACAAACGGACACAGGGAGTGAAGCTACAGGGCTTTACTGATGTAGATTGGGCTGGAGTCCATCAAATTAGAAGAGCACATTAGGAGGGATTTTCAACCTTGGGTTAGCGGCAGTTTCTTGGTATAGCATGAAACAGAGATCGGTTGCACTCAACTCGACAGAGGCAGAATACATGGCTGCAAGTCAGGCAGCATGTGAGGCCATCTGGATGCGGAAAATTCTAGTTGGTTTGTTTGATTAGAGGATGGATCCAACTGTGATCTGTTGTGATAATAAGAGTTGTATCGAACTATCTAAGAATCCAATATTTTATGATATGTCCAAGCACATCGACATCTGGTATCATCATCTTAGAGGCTGTGTAGCAAGCAGGATCATGTTGCTGCAACATATTTCGACAGAGGAGCAAGATGCTGACATTTTGACAAAGGCATTGTCAAAGTGTAAATTCGAGTTCCATAGAGACAGGATCGAGGTGGCAGATAATCCTTTTCTTGTTGAGAGGGAGTTTTAAAATATGGCAACAAGAATATTCCAATTTAATTTATCCTCGAATTAAATTGTGAATTAAATCAAATTTAGTCTTAACAACTACTTGGAAATAATTAATTAATTTATTTTAAATTAATTAGTTGGAGAAATTCAAGTTAGAAGTATTTTTGAAGTCATGCAAGAGTTATCCTTTAAATTAAGGAGATAAGATTGAGTTATATTTGAGTTGTAATTAGTTAACTCAGTTTATTGAGTTAAGTCCAGTTAAATTAGTTCCAAACTGTTTGAGGAACTAATAGTGAGTTAACAATCAGTTGATGCAATTAATGCACTCAACTAGGTGCTACTCCAGTTAACTGAAGATTCCTTCATCAGAAACTCATTCATGTCTATTATGAGAAATACCTACTTGAGATTAATGTTCAAGGACAGTGTACTATCAATTGCATGTGTGTGTTTTCTCATGGAGAAAACTCATGCATGCAGTCAAGGATTCATCCTTGAGGATTGCACAGTTTTGAAGGTTTGTTTTTCTTTTTGGTAATAGGAAAATCATCCACAAGGAACAGTGCAAGGAAATAGGAGCTTGGAGGGCATAGAGGAAGGCTGGAGAGAAGCCAAGATTGCCTGTGAGCATCTGTGAGGATTGTACTGAGAGCTGGCTAGCTGTGAGAGCTAAGCCTTTATATAATTACTATGTATTTCCACCATGCATGATAATATAATAGTGTGGGGTTATTAGCTGAGGCTTTCCCCAAAGTATTTTCATGTGTATTGTGCCATTGATTCTTCTTCTTCTGGGTATATTGTTCAGCTCGATCTTTAAGCTTCCGCAAATTGATAGTAGAAGTAGGTTATAGTATTATAGCATTATCGGGTTAACCTATCACAAATTTTCTACATTATTATTGCATTATCATTTAAGGCAAGGAAATCTACATGAAAGGTTATTGGTGTGTTCCCAATTCATATGTATATATTTTATGCACAATAAGTTGTTAATAGTCATGCTTGTGTGAGCTCAAAGCATTCTGATTTGTCTTTTATACCTTCATCATTTTTTTTTTTTTAGGTCAGAATCATTCTTTCATTCAACTTAGTGTTTACCTTTACTATGGGTTGGGGATTTTACAAATCCAACAAACTCCAAGCCCAACATTTTAGCAACTATCTTAGCAACAAACTATGAGGCCTTAATAAGTGAAAATTCCAAAATAAACCTTAATACACTTTAATAAAAAATTTAAAGATTAAAAAAATAAAAAATTGAATATCTTAAATCTACTTACACATTGGCCATACTTCCACACAGGACGCATGCAACACTTACACCATCCAATTCCACCACTACTTTTCCGTTGGACAGCAAACCAACAAAAATGCCAATCATCACTCTGACTACAGTTGCCTTTGATTTCTCTGTCTTAGAAGCATCATATTTAAGATTTTATATTTCATATTTAAGATATTTTAGGGTTATTTTCATGAGAAATACGAGCTGGCTATTATATACGATGCATCCTTCAATCATATTGATTGATCAAATTCTTGAGCTGATGATCCAACTTTCCTTTGGGTGGAGTTTAAAAGTTGATGATTGGACTCGCACAACAAGGACCACTAGGCAACAAAGGTTTTGGTTTTATACTGTGGTGATTTCCTAATCTCCCAACTTAATGTTAAAAATATCCCCTAGATATATGTTGTTGATAGTATCAATATGATTAAATCTTGCTTTTGTATTATGCAATTATATTTTATTATGTGGAAGTTTTATGTAATGTAACTATGAATTTCCTTGTATTGTAATATACAATTATATTTTAGTATGTGGAAAGTTTTACGAGAGGAGAGGTAATGAAATTGCAAGTTTCTTGTATTGCAATACATCTTAGATGTGGTTTTATGTAATGTAACTAAGAAGTTTCTTGTATCATAATACATTTTAGACGTGGAAAGTTTTATTGAATGTAAACTGTACATTTTCTTGTAGCTTAATTGATTGAGGCATATAGAACATATAAAAGAAAGGTAATGTATCATGACGAACATGAGATTGAGTGAGACATTGCTCTTCATGGGAAAATTTATTCTTTGCCCCTTCTATGTGAATAGTTTTGTTTTTAATACTATAAATCTTAGTGATTCTCCCCATATCCAATATATTTGTGGTTGAATGCATGCTTTCTTTATGATAATTAATTGTGACCTCTTGTTATATTACATGTTCATATTCCATGTACAACTCTTTGTTTCTATTGTCTAACATGGTATTAAAGTCATGCATTTTGATTCATGTTGGTGTAAGAGATTTGTTATTAGGAGAGTTGAGAGATGACAACATTATAGATGTGTTTTCTAGACGTGTGAAGCATGCAATGAAGCACGATTCATCTATAGTGGTCAAGTTTTATGTACATATCCACATGAATGAGATGGGGTTACTGAAGATGCAATTGTAAGCTTGCAAGGTTGGCTACCTAGCTTTGCATTTGTTTAAGGATAGGTGGAGGAGTTCAGACATTGAATTTCAAGGACTTAGGTAAGAAATATTTGAAGGGAAGGTGATGGGTATGCAACATGATGATCCTAGAGATGCCATAGTCAAATATAGAGATGATGTAGCTAAATATTGCAAGTAGACACAAATTGTAAGGGAAGTTTCAAATTTGAGTTTTGTTCTCAGGAAAGACTTAAATTAAGTTGTAGATTTAATATCTGGAAGTGAGTGTTGAAATAACACTAAATTTAAATCTTCAATGTTGTAACTTTTGATGTGTTTAGGAACATGAAAAGCTTCATTTGTGGTATTTGGAGTTTTTTTTTTTTGTATTGTAATTGACAAAGACTATCTATTTTATGGTAAGCTATTTAATATGCTATTGAACTAGGAGGAAAACTATACATAGAGTAGCTCTACCAATCTACCATTGAGGAAAGAAAACCAAAAATAGGAAAAAATAATCCTTTTTCCATCTATATTGTAGAAAATTGCTTAGCATAATCAAACAAAATGATATCTACTAAATAACTATGGCTATTATGATAAAGACCAACATAACTACTATTCTTGTGATGCATAAACAAAAAATTCAAGAGTCTAAGCATTCTGAGAATCATTCAGATGGAGTGTTAACCACTACATTAGAGGGCTATCTGGGAGGTGTTGTGATTCAACAAACTCTAGGCCATGCACTTGCTTTGCAAACACTATAATATTGAAGTTGACATCCTTGATTTCCAACTAGTCTTCATCTAATTGTAGCAAAATTTCAAGCATTTGGTCTCTGTGGCTCTCATACTTCCAATGTTAGGGATTTCCCTCATCAATTTCTATGTCATGGATGAATCTATGCTACAGTCTACCTACCTCGTTTTCCGTTACAAATTATGGGCCAAATATGAGGGAAGTTTGCTCCTAGTAAATATTTACATCCTTTTCATCCCTCTGTTGAGCCTTGTGTTGGAAATATTGTTGTCATTGATGTCAAAGATAGGGGGAGACTATAGATTTCCAAGATAAATATGACAAAATGAAGATTGTTGGAAATATTATTTGGATACCCAATTTTTTTTTAATGCCCAATTTGTATACCCTATCTTTGAAGGCCTTTTTAATTTAAATATTTAGCTCAAATGGGAGCATATGATATATGGTTGAAAATATTATTTCGATACCTTTTCAACGGTATATAGCACTCCCTCTAACTTTATAGGAATGAGGAGATGTGAAAGATTTTGTTAGGTCATCCTAGTTAGAAAGTACAGGTTGGCCCAACTAGTTTTACAAGTTTGCTCCATAAATGAACAAAAAAACACTACAAATAAAGGATAGAGAGTGCATTGGAAGATCATCCAAGAAAAAATAGATCTGAGGTGCGCAAGAGAAGGTGGGGAATACCCTTGGGGTTTTAAAGGTGGAGCAAGAATGTGATTTATGGAGTGAACGAGCCATCTTGTCATTTTAGCTACAATGTTTCTTGTGGCATATTTCATAATGTGAAATTTGAGGAGATAGAGGCGAGACCTTCATGTACATATGGTAAAAATTTAGGCATTGGTTCATGTTGTTGCTGCAACAAACACCCTCCAAAATTTTTCTTACACTTGAACTTTGGAGCCTACTTCTGATCCTATGATCTGTCGTTCCTTGATTGTTTGTAGATGCTTCATGGCCAGTTGATGTTTTCTGATATTTCTTAAATGTCAGAGTCACTTGCTTACACATGCCTAGATTTTAAAGCATTCACAAGCACTTTTATTATAAGCAAGCTTAGCAGTTTATGTGCATGTGTAAAGGCATGAATCAATCATTACAATATTGTCTGTGGTTAATATCTGCCCAGTCCTAAGAGGTCATGCTTGTGCAATCTTTAAAGACAGTGATTGCGTAATTCTTGGAGATAGATACTGCCAATACTTGTTGACAATGTATAAATTCCTTGTAGATTCAAACTGCTTATGTAATTTGTTAAAACAAAAGACTTGAATCTACTGTACTCATCAACGGAAACAATTTATCGATCGAGAAATCACAACATAAACATGAGACAAGATTCAATCACATATGCTTAGATATTTATCTAAGGGGAAATCAACTGCTGAAAAATCCTTCCTATATATATTGCATTAGTAAGAAAATAGAGAAGAAACACAATGCTTGTTCAAGCCTGAACAATCTCTGCACAAGTATAATCTATCTCACTCCCTCACAGGCTAACTATGGCCAATACTTAGCCAATTGTTTTGCCTGCCAAGCTCCTATTTCCTTGCGCTGTTTCCTTGGGAATTAGCCCCCTATTAATTAGGGAAATTCCCAATTAGAATTGTGCAATCCCTGTAGCCCTTCTTTGACTGCATGCACCACCTGTACAACTCGAAGAATTATACAACTAATAGTACATTGCCCTTGAACTCCAATCTTAACTGGGTAACTCGAATTTCATGCATGCATGAGTTAATTATGGCTGATTTATCAATTAACTGGTTGAAAATTGAAGTTGCACCCCACTATTAGTCCTCCTACTAATTCCTCCAACTGTTGGTACTAGTTTAATTGACTTTAACTCAGTTTAATTGAACTAAATTATTATTACTCAAATTAAACTCAACCTAGGCTCCTAAAATTTTGGAACCACTCTACATGAATCAAGTTAGGCCCTCAACTCTAGTTAACTGAGCCAACTAAGTGAAACTAACTTAATTAACTCATACAAGTTGCCTTGTGATATGGTACAATTTTTTCTTAATTTAATTCAAGGGAAAATAAATCAGGATTTTCTTGTTTCCATTTTCAACACTCCCTCTCAACAAGAAAGGGATTCAAATCTACCCTGGTCCAGCACCTTTGGAATGTATTGCATGCAACACTTCTCACAGTTGTTGTTACTACTACAACATCTGAAACTTAAGAGCATTAAAATAAATAAATAAATTGGATATTTTTTTCGCAAAGAATCCAAATCTGCAATTTGTTTCTTCAAATTTTGCACCAGAAGTTATAGATCTGATCTGCAAACTCGCCGCCCCAAAAAATTCCTGCAAAAAAAATAAAAAAAATTTCCGCTTTGCCCAAGAAAGTGCTCTGATACCACTTGTTATAGATATGACCTAAAAATATATGAAAGTAGGAATATACCTAGAAATACCAAGATAGAAATAGATAAACTTTAGATATTTATTAATATCAAACCCTTGAGGTAGGGTAACACCATACAATCACTCCTTAAGGAAGGAGAACACTCCACAAGCCATATTCTTTCCAATACAATAATCCTTGACATCTCTCAATGGGGAGTCTCTAACCTCTATATAGGATTCATACATACAATGCCATGGTTCATTACCATGGTTCTCTCAATACCATATATCTAATACCATGGGCTTATTACATTATTGCTAACTACTTGTGGTCCCTTACATGATGCGGGTTAACCACTTTATTTATTAACTATGGCCCATCCCATTATTACATTATTCCCTTGGGTACGTCCTTCTGTACCCCATAATACCCCCCCTAGGTATGCTACACACATGGAAGGTGAAAGGTCACCTCATTTGTTATAAATAAACCCTCGTGCCTCAAGTAAAAGACTTTTAGCCTTGGCTGCTCAAGCTTAGCATAGGAGAGAGATATCATTCTTTTGACGATCAAGTTGTGGCTTCATGTTTAACTATTGAAACAAGTGAGACATCTTTGTAATTTTGTATCTTGGCACTTTCACTCAATATTTTGAAGGTCTAAGAGAAGGATGTACTTTCATACATATATCTGAAATGTTGTAAGACTTTTCTTTTGATGTTTTCAATATATGTTTGTGTTTATGTGGTAAAGAGAATGAACTATTTTATTAGATTTAATACACATACTAGTTGAACGCGTGTCTCATTTGATTTTCATGATCGTTGTCATTTTGAGAACTATTTTCAAACTAATTAACGATGCTTTCTATGTGTGTGTGTGTGTATTTATTAGAGTGGTACTATTATTATTCTCCAAAAGGCTCACTTCATTTTATTCCTCCCATGGAAGTACTTTATACACATTATAATTGCATGTTTCACAAAGCTAACATTGATTGTTTATCTCAAAAGTTGTGCGTGTGCTCTCTTATGTTGTTGATTGTAGCCAAGGCAAACCTTTAAGTTAAAATGGCATCTGGTCCATCATTCCAGATGGGACTTCTACCCCAAAAAATATGGAGTATAATTGGGACTTTATACTGGGGGGATACCCCTGTGTTGGTGGAATTTTCGGCACCGTCAATAGTATGTTTGCCATTGATGTATTGCTATCACATCTTTGTGTAAAGGCTATTTTGGCATATCATAGTTGACTATTATTTTCTTGAAGAGGATGATGAAGTGTGTCCTATAAACCTTCTTCACTTCATTTCATATCAGATTTGATTTTTAAAGTATTAAGGGGGTATTCAAACTTCATTCAATAGAATTCTGTTTCTCATACTTAATTTCAGCTTTGATATATTATATAGCTGCAAGAAGTTTATGGATGTATTGTTGTCTTATTGAGAATTTCACTTGGCTGTTTCATATATATCAGAGCAGTTTTCGATTGATAAGACTTGCTATTTAGTGATTTTATTATGTTGTCTTCATCCATTTTCACTATTCTATTTGTTGTCTAGACTGTAGACTCCGCTGTTAACAGACAAGGCACTAGGTATTGCTTGTCTTCACACTTTACGTCTTAAAAGGATAAATGTACATTTAAAGTGTATATTTGTAGTCTTATTAGGGATTCCATCCTTTGTGTTAGAACAAAACTTATGGACGATCATTAAGGTGACAACAGGTTATGTCCTAAAGTTTCCCTAGGGTTCGGATTTGGTGTTTGGACTTGCCTATTAAAGTATATATTTTAGAGTAACACTTCAAAAGGTGTCTATCCTAATTTGCAACCAAAAGTTCGTGTTTTGTGTATTGAATTAGTGAATATTTGGTTCAGGTATGAGTGAACATGGTTTTTTACCTATGGAAATGGTAATTTGTGATATGAAAGATCCATATTTTGTTAGTATTGTTATGTGCCTCAACCGATAGAGGTTGTCAGTGATGAAAATATTTATTGGGCTTTCTATCCTTTAAATCCCATTATAAAGTCTATTCATTAAATATTAGGGCATCACTCAGTGCATTTTACAAGCCAATTTCGATGTGATGTGTGACACTATAAATGAAAATGGAAAAAAGTATAATCAATCATGCAAAATCAAAATGGAAAAAAGAACAAGATCATTAATGAAATTAAACACACACACAACATAGATTGATCTTATCTCTAGTTCTTCCAAGTATGGAGAGATTTGCACTTTGATTTTCTTTTTCATCCCTCTTTATGCTGGTCTCTATCATTCAAAACCTTATTGAATATACCTTACCTGATCCTTTGAAACCTTAACTTATTTAAGAATAAAAAGGGCTTGTACTTCCATTATCCATAGTTATATGTCATTCTCAAATGGAAGAAGAGTAATAACCTGCCTATACTCGTTTAGGAAATGAAATCACATTTAACACTAAAATATATGTAAGATATCTCTTTTTTGAAAGGGATATGACCATATATTATAGGTGTTGTCCAACTATCATATGTTTTGGTGTTTTTGGCTAGATTCCGGTGATTTTTTTAGGGTCAAATCTTGATCTTTGCTGTTTAAAATGGGTTTTTGACTGCATATATAGATTCAACATCTTGAAGAATCCCTGGGGCACTCGGATTGTGTAGAGTTAACAACTCAAACTTGTGATTCCAACAAATCCCTGCCAGATTCTGAGCAAATTAGACCAAAATATGCCAAAAACCCTCCAAAACGTATAACAAATAGACTACATCTATATTATATAAGGATTGATCTCAGATTTAGCACTAAAGATATGTATGATATCCCTGTTTTGAAATGGAAATGATCATATATCTTATATAAGGTCCATTGTTACTAGCTCTTGGGAAGACCCAATAGAGCTAGAGCTACCAAATCTTCTTTAGGGACAGTCACACCGACCTTGCCAAGTTCATCACAACACTGTGTATACTTGCTTAGGTATTGTGAAATTGTGTCATTCTTTTGCTACGAATCATGTCCTTTAGTGCCATATTCCTGTGGTCATTATTGTTCTCAAACAAGTCAGTCAGTTTTTTCCACATCGCGAATGGAGTTTCTTTCCCATGGAGGTTCGAGACAATATGATCTCGAACTCCCTCCAATATGATCCTCCTTGCTTTAGCCACATCCTTCTTCGACTGAGCGAGATCCTAACGATCAACGGATAGGGGTTTAACTACATATTTCTTGATGTAATATAGTAGCCCGTTATCATCTAATATTGCCTCCATACGTATCTTCCATGTGACATAATTTTGTGGTTCCTTCCAGAGCATACTCGAGCATGAGTCCAGTGGAAGTCATCTTCTCAGTCCTGGAGAAAACTTGCAACACTGATCTTGTAATTCGAACCTCCTGCACAAACTTTGAATTCTCTTCTCTTCTATTGTGATTCCTGCTATGATATCATGTATAAATTCCTTGTAGATTCAAAATTCTTATGTAATTTTCTAAAAAAAAATACTTGAATCTACTCTACTCATCAACAAATTTTTTTTATCGATCGAGAAATCAAAACATAAACATGAGACAAGATTCAATCACATATGCTAAGAGATTTCTCTAAGGGGAAAACAACTGCTCAAAACCCCTTCCTATATGTATTTCATTAGTCACAAAATAGAGAAGAAATACAATGCTTGTTCAAGCTTGAAAAATATCTGCACAAGTATAATCTATCTCAATGCCTCACAAGATGACTCTGGCCAATACTTAGACAATTCTGCTGCCTGCCAAGCTCCTATTTCCTTACACGATTTCCTTGGGAATTAGCCCCTATTAATTAGGGAAATTCCCAATGAGAATTACACAATCCCTGTAGGCCCTTATTTGACTGCATGCACTACATATACAATTCTAGAAAATTATGCAAATAATAGTACACTGCCCTTGAACTCCAATCTCAACTAGGTAACTTGAATTTCATGCATGCATGAATTAATTATCGCTGATTTATCAGCTAACTGGTTGAACACTGAAGCTACACGCCACTAATAGACCTCCTACTAGTTCCTCCAAAAGTTGGAGCTAGTTTAACTGACTTTAACTAAATTAAATTATTACTACTCAAATTAAACTCAACCTAGGATCCTAAAATTTTGGAACCACTCTACATGACTCAAGTTAGGCCCTCAACTCGAATTAACTGAGACAATTAAGTGAAGCTAACTTAGTTAACTCGTACAAGTTGTCTTGTAATGTCGAATTACATTTTTCTCCTAATTTAATTCAAGGGAAAATTAAATCAGGATTTTCTTGTTGCCATTTTCAATAGACAGTCAGTGGATAATCCCAAGATTGACAATTACCTCACTGTCGGTTGTGATCATATCATCTCTCGAGTGAGTTTTCTCAGCTGCCACCTTTGTGCACTTTTGTATTCATTATTGTTTCCTCACTTTTGCGTCTTTCGCTTTTGCTTGCTGTCACTTATAGATGTGGTGCTTTTGTGTCCTCTTCACTATAACATGTGTCACTTCCACTTTCTTTAGCTTTTGCAAGTGTCATCCTTTGCATGGGAAGTGTCGCACATTGTGATAACGGATTTTTGGTTTCATTTAAAGAGGAAAATTTGGTTCATATGGGTCCTATTTATCATATAGACATGTATTAGACCCATTCCCAAAGTTTCATGCACTTGTCATACTAGTGTCGTCACTGTTGTCACAAAGTGTATCATATGTGTCGCACTTGGAGGTAAGCATTGTTCTGCTATCATTTCATACATGTTGATTGTGGATGGTAAGTTCTTCCTTGTTGAGGTTTTTTATCATATATAAGTGTGTGATCGTGTTCAAGTCATGTTTTGGTCCCATATTTCTGCTCTATGGTCCCACACTTAATCATTTTCTGCAACTGATCTTTCTTTGTTCAACCTCCTTCCAAACTGACTCCCTAAAATGTGCATTGCTTAGTCTCAGGCCACAAGGATATTTTCTTGCCTCTTGGAACTACGCAATGCACAACCATCGCCTCCAAGGACTGCACATTGTGCAGTCACAGTGCTCAATCCCAACTTCCTGTTTCCTAGAACTATGCAACCCTACCTCCCAGCCAAAATCTTGTTGAACATTGCGTAATATTAGTTATCAAGTTTTCTCCCTGTCTCCTTGAACTGCACAACTATGCAATGCACTGGCTCTCTCTCTCTTTCCTAAACTGTACATTTTGCAGTCTCAATGCACAATATTGCCTCACTATGATCCTCAACTGTGTATTCTTATCTCTTGGGCCTCCAATGCTGCACATTACATAGTCACAAGCCTCATTCCCTCACTCATGCCCTCTAGAACTACACATTGTTGATCCAGGTGGCTCCAAAAATGCTCGAAATTTAGAAGTGGTGTTGGAAAAAATCGAAATTCAAAGTCACTGGATTGAAGTGGAACCAGGTTCAGATCGAATATCTCGATGTAAGCCTTCCAACAACGTGAATGGGGCCTCAATCTGAGTTCGTATGTGAAAATTATGGTCGATCAAAGTTTTGGTCAAACTAGGCCTAGTGGTAGCCACTAACGAGGTAGCAATTTTTCATTTACTAGCGCATAGATTTCGGTGGCTGGAAAGGGAGAATTTGTCACCTATTTAATTTTTTTGGTTACCCTTAAAATATATCGATGAGTTTTTGTCCAATGAGTTTTTAATATAAAATTAAAAATAAAATAAATCGGTTGGCAGGCCACCAACCCCACCAACTGAATGACATATATACACCATGTTAATGGGTAGGCCGCCATAGGCAGACCCACCACCAACCAACCTCCATACATGTAATATGTGATGGAGTCGGCGGGGCTCGAACCTACGATGACCAGTTGGTCGGCCGCCCGTTGCAGCGGCTCCACATAACACCATAACTTAAAACAAAACATGCCAACCATGGTTACACTTAAAACAAACAAAGAACTGAATAAAAGCTATATGGGGGAGGCCTGTAGGTTTGACCTTGGGACCTCTGCCCACCAAGTACAACCTTTCACCAATGGCCCAATGGGACTTACATTAAAGACTGCTCGTGAAACTATGTAAAAAACATCATTTTTCGAAGCGACGGGGGGCAACGGATTGAGCATGAGTCAGATTCGAGACCAGAGGGGTCTGCCTGGGCATGTATTTAGATGTAGGAATATTCCACATAATATTCTAAGGGAATATTCTATAGTATATTCTTTAAGCATAATCTTTAATGAATCTTGGAGATTCCTTGGGTGGGGGGTAATTTTTGAAGGAAACAAAAGTATGTCAACTTTATACTCATTTTTATCGGTTCTCCGCAAGGAATCTAATAGTGCAATCTATTTCCTCATTTGAGCAGAAAAATTTCAGGTAGTCAACACTAAGGAATATCAAGGGAATCTTCGAGATTCCTGAGGGTCCAAATTTTGAGAGTGTCAAAAGGGGTCAAGTTAATAGTCATTCGATAGGATTTTGCTCCATGAATTCAACGATGATGTCCGTTTTTGCAGCTAAGCTTTGCATTTTCAGACCATTTGGGAAAATGGAGGTATAAGGGTCATTTATGCAATTAATTGTAAGTTATTTATGCTACCATTTAATGAAAGATGCCTCCCCACATTAAGCAGGGCTTGGAGACATAGTCCACATTGGGTGAAATCCATCATCAAATTGTCTTGTGCCTTTGATGTCATGGTTGCTTGATTTTTGCTTCTTTCATGTGTTTATGTTACTTGGTTACATGCTCTTTTAAATGAAATTATGTATGCATCCTTTAAGTAAAAGATATAGATCAAGTTTGGTATTAGAGCAGTCTTCTTGCTGATGTGAATTGTGAGTGTGAATATTGAACTTGTACCAAGAAGGAACATGGAAAACATCAAATATCTCTACAAGGTCTTCTACAAGATTGCCGACATGGTAGATTTAATGTATAAAATATTATGTGGAGAAGATGGAAATATAGGAACATGAGAAATAAAGAGAAGAGGATGATTCTCCATCTCCATCTTCCAATGATTATTCATCTTCTTCGTTGTCTTCTCATCATTCGAAAGAGATCAATCAAAGCCTTCAAGCAAAGAATGCTGAATTGAGGAGACTACTACAAGAAGAAAAAGAGGAGAAGCATAAATTGCAGCTTTAGTTATGAGCCATGGAAGAGGCCTTGGAATATTTGAAGCGCAACGAAGGCTTAGAAAATCCATCATCACCTGCTTTAGAATCGACAACTAAGGTAAACAGTGTTGACCATTCTTTAGTTTCATTTTCACATGACACTATTTCTGTTGGAAGCCTTGAGGTACCCATTTCAGGAACCGACTTGAGACTCCTTACGAAGATGGGATACACTAAAGGAGAGTGCTCAAAGGTAGCAGAAGCTTCCAAGGAATTTTCAAAAAAATCAAGGAACGAGGATGATTGGAACACATCACAATCCTCCCATGATAGTGCACATTGTAAAGGGAGAGCTAAGACAAGCTCTCATCACCGTGATCACACTAGAGACAACCAAGAGAGGTATAAAAAGCCTCATTATTCTAAAGTTAATTTTGATTAAAGCATATTGTTAATGATGAGAAAAAAACATGGCATTTTTACACAATAATTTGTCATTGGCCTCATATCCCTTGATTTCTGATAAAGTTAGTTTCTGAGCGACATCTCTGCTGTGTCATACATCAAATAAATATGTCCATTTATTCCCACTCATTCAAGAAGATTAAACAAGTGCTCTCTAATCCTGAATATTGACCCTTTTACCCATGTTTATTCATCGTCGCAAGTGAACATCATTCTTCCTACGGCGATTCTCTGTAATGAACTATACCATCGTGACGTCGTTGCAGGGGTACACGTGTTTCCTGTGACAGTCGAATTTTACGGCTTGATGTAAGTCCTCAAAATATTTCTTACGATGATTGCTCTGCATACACTGCTTCCTTGCGACATCGTCGTAGAGCCCCAGTGCATGACTTGCCATAATCCAGATATGGCGAATTAGTTCAAACAATTGGCCTTCTGGGTGATTCTAGAACTGGTTGTTGGGTCAAGGGAGTTCGCCTTTCCTCCTCTGGGATGGTGGTTCCACCTTTTGAGAAACCTCCCTTGAGGATAAGCTCCCTATCCCTCATTTTATGGAGGCTCCTCCTCTTATAAAAGCACTCCTTATTGCTATGATCAACTAGTTTTCTAGATTTGAGCAAATTAGCTAGCTTTGGTGTGAGTTTGATAGTTTGCAGTGTGAATTGCTGATAGTTTAGAAATTGGTTATGGATTGCGTTAGCCTTGTAATAGAGCTTTTGAGTGAGAGAGAGAGAGTTATCATCCATTTGGGAGACCCTTTTGAGAGTGAATGCTTGAAGAAACATACTGGCTAGACCCTTCGAGAAGGCTTGCGACGTCAAGTCTTGGTTGTAAGCTTTGCTTTTGATTCATTTTAATACAATCAATGATGATTTCCTATGTCTTGTGTGAAATATACTTGATAGCTTATGGTTCCTTGACTCTATAAGTGAATAGATCATTGTTTTTCTCAGTTACGTGTTCTGTTTTTCTCTTGTGTTTTTTCAGGTTAATTTCTCATTGAGGAGAAGGAAACGATAGCTGAAGCAGCGCAATGAAAGCTCCATCGAACACTAGTTTGAGGTAGGCTCTTTCAACAATGACTATTTAAGGAAATTAGTTGTTGTTTTGTCTTACTGTGACTAGACCCACTCCAGGGCTAGAGGGGTTGGCTCTGTTCGCAGAGGGAACATTTCCTACCTCACAAGTTGGCGACTCTGTTGGGGATTGTTGAGAATATCCACATTAGAGTTACCTGTACTCCAAAGGAGATTAAGCTCTATACTGATCTTTTCAGAAAATTTCGTGACATGTTCGCTTGGTCATATGAAGAAATGCCTGTTTTGACCCCAATATCGTGGTACACGAGATCCCTACATATCCTGGCGCCAAGCCTGTTCGACAATGTTTACACCCCGTGCACCTGAGAAAGGCTGCGGCTATTAAGGGAGAAGTTGAAAAAATTCTCAAGGCTGGGTTTATCTACCCTATCCCATTCACTGATTGGGTCTCTAATATTATCCCTATGACCAAAAAGCAGGCACTATTAGGGTTTGTGTTGATTACCATGACATCAACTATGCGTGCCAAAGGATAATTATCCTACACCCTTTATCGACCAGCTCATTGACGATTGTGCTTGGAGTGAGATCTACTTGTTTATGGAGAGATTTTCTGCTTATAACCAGATTAATATTTCGCCTGCAGATCAACACAAAACTGCCTTCATCTGCCCGTGGGGTACCTGTTAGCGCTGCTACAGTTCGAGGAGCTGAGGTGGACTCGGTTCTTGGTTTTGCTAAAAGGATATCATTACTGGTTGCTTTAACCTTCCCATCCACCTCATCTTCTCCCTTTCACCTCCATTTCCTGGGTCACTCGTTAAAATCCAAATAATGCTCTTAACCCCGAGAGCGTAGCTTAAATTGTCATATAACCATATTCGTGTGTCTGTGCGTGTTCACCAACTTTTCCCCGCCACCACAGTCCTTTTTCCTGCGCGCTAAACCCCGTTTATTTCCCCGCCATCCGATCGTTTGCTGCACGATATGACAGTAGTCGCAGCCCCCGCTCCTTCAAAATTCCCCCACGTTAATCCGTGGGGAAAGCGGTTTTCCTCCGCCACGCGTCGCGCGATAAATGGGATCGCGCCCCACTATTTGATTACCACCCGTCTTTCAACCGCGGTGTGGGAAATACTGCTCGCCACCGAAACCACCCTCCTCGTTCGTTGACCCTCATGCACATCCTCCGCCCGATAGCTGTTGGATCTACTCGCCCGGGATCCAACGGCTCATGATTGTCCATTCATGTTTTCTCCCGATAGCTCCTGTAAGCCGATCTCCGTCGTCCATCTGCAAGGTCTGATGGCTCGTAGTCATTTTGCCTCCACTTCTGCCCGATACTCCATGCCAAGAGATCTCTGCTGTCTATCTCTGTGATCCAACGACCGATTGTCTTCCTCCATCCATCCACGTCCATAGACATTCTATGCTCCCGAAGGACGAAGGTGACCAACTACCTGTACCCGGCGCAGTTACTTTTCCAACAACTGCATTCAAGAACATTATGGCCAAAGATCAAGAAGGACATTCCTCGAGCAGATCACATCATTTATCAGTTATGGATCATTATTTATAGGACATTCTACCTGCTCAAGAAGGACAACAGAATATCAGTGAAGATCAAGTTCATTCATTGAAGCAGCAGATCGTAGCAGAGGCCCATTTTAGATAGTTAATATGGTTGGTGGTCCATTATGACCCCTCCACACATAGAATAGCAGAACATTTTGTAATCAACCTCCATATATACCCACAAAATAGATGTGATGAAGGTTGATGGTTTTGGTTTTGATGTAAGGTTCAACTTCTGGAGACTGTAACTACTGTGATACTTGCAACGTCTGGTCTTCATTTTCAGCTAATACAAGCTTCTTTTGTTGTTAATTGCTCACTTTCCACTTCTTATTTTTTCTAGGTTGTGCGTGTTATGCATTTATTCATGTGCTCTTGATATTTAGCATTAGAGGGGCTGTCATCCCACCTCTATGTTAGAATCTTGTATGTATTATTGAATTTGTTATGCAGGTTTCTTTTTACTTAGTGCCAAAGAGCTGTCATCCTGTTTGTGCATCAGGAAATAGATTTGCAGACCTCTTACTAGTTGCAGCTAACCATCACAGATCCTGTGCATCTGCTGGTGTGGTCAGTATTATCCATATTCACCTAATCTTTAAACTGTGAGTAATTGGTGGTCTAAAGCCTTGTAGCCTGGGGGTGTTCACCCATGTCTGGAGTTAAGCATAGTAGAAGTGGTTATCTGGCTTGAATATGCATCATTCCTTCCATTCATCCATTTCCAACATTTTGTTGAGTTTGTAATGTTCCTGAGCATCTCTGAGATACAACCTAGGAGAGTTTCTTGGGGTGATAACATAAAATGGCACTGTTTCCGGGGAGAGGAGATTGAAGCTTAGCTTCCCTGGGAGACGACACAGTTCCAGATTTTGATGATAGAAAAAGTCTGGGCACATTTTTGGTTGTAATCATCTATCTGGCGACTACACTAAAGGAAGATCAGCCTTTGGCGACTCCACATTGAAGTTTTGACTCAGTTTGTGAGACATACTCGAAGAAATCCTCAAAAATCACCAGCTGAACCAGTGCCTGACCCTGAGAAAATCGTTAAGCAAAAGAAAACTTCACAGAAAGGAGCATCAGCATCAAGTAAGCCTAAGAAATCTTATGTATCTCTGCAAGAGGAGGCTATAGTTGAGAATGTATCATTTGAAGATATAGAGCCTAGTGTTGCTAGTGAGAAATTTCCTACAGAGATCCATACAACTCCTTGTTCATTTAGTTCCCCTTTGGATCTGAGTCCAAAGATTGCATCCCATACATTCCATCATATTCCCTTGTCTCTGTCATCCATTTCATTGTTCCCCACTATTCAGTCTGCCAATATCCCTATACACACTCCAGTCATGCCAGGTCAGCAAGCACCTACGAAGATGGAAAGAATTATAGCTGCTAGGTATGGACCCTTAGTCTTGCCTGTTCCTTTGAATTCCATGCCTACAGGAGAGTAACAAAAATACATGCCTAAGTTCACTGGTACAGATGGGGAACAGCTGAAGAGCACCTTGAGGCTTTTTATAGTTATGCCGATAACTTAGATATTAGTGAAAATGATATGTGGATGAGAGTTTTTATTCAGAGCCTCGATGGAGAGGCCAGAAAGTGGTTCAGAGAATTGACCCCTAGATCTATTGCTGATATTGAAGCCTTAGATGATGCATTTTTGAAGCACCGGGGAGATAAAAAGGACTTGTTGTATTACCATACTGAGTTTGGTAACTTGAAGAGAGAAAATGGGGAATCTTTGCCTGATTTTAATAAAAGATTTAATCGTATGTATAGTAAGATACTAGCTGAAGTAAAGCCTACCCCCACTTCAGCCAAACTCACTTATGCCAATGCTTTTGACTCTGATTTCTTCCTGTTGTTGAGAGAAAAAAGATGTGCTACTCTGGCTGATATGCAAGATGCAACCCTAGAGGTAGAATCTAATATTATGGCTGCAGAAAAGATGAAAAGCCATGCTGACAGAAGAAGGCAGAGAGGTGAGGCTTCATCTTCCTTTGCTTCATCATTAGAGCCTAAATTAGATAAAATGACTAGAATGATAGAGTCATTGGCTGCTGAAATATCTAAGCTGAAGATTGAGTAGAACTCAGGAAAAACAAGGTAGCAGAACACATTTTCTCCAAGAAATTCAAATCCATTCAGAAGAGAAAATGAGCAGTTACAAATAATTCAGAGGGGTAAAGAACCAAATGAAGAACATAAAGTTAAAGCTCCCTTTCAAAATGTAGTCATGGAGAAGGAACAATTTGAAGATGAGGATGAAATACATTACATGGAAGATAAAGGTTGTGCTGTCTTTTTGACATTAGCTGCATATGAAGAATCACTACTACAGAGCCAAACCAGTCAAGAGTGGGACAGAGAGGCTGTTCTGCAGACTGGTGAATAGAAGAGGTATAACCTGAGGTCACATGCAAATAATGTCAAGGAGAATCCTGCCCAAAGAGCTGCTGTCCAAACAGAGTTATAGAATATAAGACATAAAAGACCAGCAGCTGATTTGGTCATCCTCAAAGCACCAATTCAAGAGGTAAGAGTTCCTGATAAATCCCCTTCCCCTTTCAACTTTGAAGCAGAAGTTCAGAAATTGAAAATATTTGTTCCTCTGTTAGAACTTGTAAAGAGTGAAGTGTTTAGAAAGCCTATCCTTGAAGCTCTTGAGCTAAAAGCCACACAAACCTCCAATGACTCCATCAATTTGCAAGATGACAAGCCTGCAGTTATGCTAAGCCCTATGACCAAACCTGTTGATGATAATTCTCCATCCTTTTATGTCTCCATGACTATTCATGATAAAATCCTCCACAATTTCCTGCTAGACACCGGGGCTAGCCACAATCTAATGCCTAAAGTAGTCATGGAATAGTTAGGCCTTGATATCACTAGACCATACCATGATCTATTTTCATTTGATTCAAGGAAAGTAAAATGTTTGGGATTGATTAAATATTTAACTATTACCCTAACTCAGCTGCCCATGAAGAGCATGGTGATGGACATAGTGGTAGCAGATGTCCCTCCTAAGTTTGGCATGCTGCTGTCTAGAGGATGGATTAAGAGACTAGGTGGGACTTTACAAAATGATTTATCTTATGCCACTGTCCCAATTTTTGGAGGAGAAAGCAGGAGATTGTACAGAGAAGCACAACTGGAATACATCATCAGTGATGAAAAGAATCCTTCTAATCATCCCATTTATGTTGTGTACACTGATTTTGGAGCTTGTATACTCCAAATAGAAGAATCCCAGAAGGCCTCAATGCAGCTCAGGAAACAAACAGTTCAGGCCAAGGAAGAGCAAGGAAGTCAGGTTTGGGAGATTTTCTTTGATGGAGCATGTTCCAGGGAGACTGCAAGAGCAGGGGTGGTGTTGATATCTCCACAACAAGAAAGCACGCAACTGTCTTTTAAGCTGGCCTTCCAAGTCACCAATAATATAGCAGAGTATGAGGCTCTGATATTGGGCCTTAACGCAGCAAAAGACAGAGGAATCAAGAACATAAAGGTGTTTGGAGATGCTGATCTGATCATTCAATAAGTAAACAGAACATTCCAAGCAAAGCACCCAAGGCTGAAAGCATACAGAGATGAGGTATGAAGACTCAAAGATTCTTTTGACAATTTTTGCATCTCATACATCCCTAGAGCCAAAAATCAGCTTGCTGATTCCCTTGCTGTGTCTGCTAGCATGTTTATCCCCCCCATGCCTCCCAGACTAGTGTATGAAGTCCAAATGAAATAAAGACCATCCTTGCCTGACAATGTCCAGCATTGGAAACTTTTTGAAGATGATGATGAAATAAATAGGTTCTTGCAAGTCATTGATGAATTTTTTGAAATGAAAATTGACCAAGGGAATGAAGCTTTAGAAGAAAATCCCCAATCCCAGCTTAGAAATAAAATTGGCAAAGATAGCATTGTCCAACTGCCCAACAATCATATACCTAAGGGTCTAATTCCTCTAGAAAGATTGTTTGGCCAGAATGATGTGCCTTACAAGGCTGCCCAAAAATAAGACCAATCTGCAGTCTGTAAGCATGATATAGGGCGTCCAGGTCAGCCAAGATATATAAATCTGTCCACGCATCTGTCTGCTGATCAATGTTCTGAATACTGCAATTTAATGAAGCAATTTGCTGATGTCTTTGCCTGAACATATAGTGACCTGAAAAATTATGACAAGAAGATTATCCAACATAAAATCCCCTTAGAGAAAGACACCATCCCTTTCAAGCAGAAGCTGAGACCAATAAATCCTATGCTCCTCCCTCTAATTGAAAAAGAAATAAAAAAATTGCTGGTTGCCAAAATCATAGTTCCCCTCAGTTATTCAAAATGGGTAGCCAACTTAGTAGTGGTGAGGAAGAAAAGTGGAGAAAACAGACTTTGTGTTGATTTCAGAAACTTAGAAAATGCTCCAAGAAAGACAACTATCCTTTACCCAAGATGGAGCATTTGCTGCAAAAAGTCTCAGGAGTTAAGGTGATGTCTTTCCTAGCTGGATTTTCAGGGTATAATCAGGTTGCTGTACATACAGATGATCAGGATAAGACTGCGTTCACCACTCCTTGGGGCACTTTTATGCATGCCAAGATGCCTTTTGGATTGATGAATGCTGAAGCCACCTTTCAGAGAGCTATGGATATAGCATTTGTGGGAGAGAAGGATAAATTTGTCCTTATCTACCTTGATGATATAACAGTTTACTCCAGCAACCATCAAGACCATTTACAACATTTAAAGAAAGTGTTTTTGAAGTGCAAAAGGTTTGGGATTTCAGTCAATCCCAAAAAATCACAATTTGCTTTAGAAGAAGGCAAGCTGTTAGGACATATTGTTTTTGCTGTAGGTGTCCGAATTGACCCAGAAAGAGTCAAGGCGATATAGACCTTGTCTGTCCTGAGGTCAAAGAAAGATATCCAGTCCTTTCTGGGCAAGATCAATTTTGTGAGGAGGTTTATACCAAATTTTGCAGAACTTGTGTAGCATATTACCTCCATGTTGAAAAAGGGGTCAGAGATAAAATGGACTGATGCAACAAGAAAATCATTTGATTCCATTAAAAAATCTATTATGGAGGCTCCTACTTTAATTAGTCCAGATTACAATAGGGAGTTCCATATATTTTCTTTTGCCTCTGAAGACACCCTTGCAATAGTTTTATTACAAACAGATGAGGAAGGCTCAGAGCATCCAGTGGCATTTTTCAGCAAAACCTTAAGGGATGCCGAGCTGAGGTATGATATTATTGAAAAATAGGCATATGCTCTTATCAAATCTTTGAAATTTTTCAGTCTATATTTTACATTCCAAGATAATTGCGTATGTACCCTCTGCTGCAATAAAAGATGTCTTAACACAAACTGATGCTGATGGAAGAAGGGCTAAATGGATTGCAAAGTTAATTGAGTTTAATATAGAATTGAAGCCCACCAAGCTTGTCAGAGGTCAGGGTCTTGCCAGAATGTTAGCTAAAGAAAATTACAGAACATTGGATATTAATTGCATGGGCTCGAACTCAGAGAATGGTCAAATAGAAGAAGAGGAAGTAGCTGAACTAGAGAGAAAGCAGTCAGTGGAAGAAAATCTAGCTTCTTGTAATTGGTATGCTGCAATAATTAAATTCTTGCTGAAGCTAGAGATCCCTCCAAGCTTTACTCAAATTCAAGCCAGAACGATTAAGCTTAGAGCAGCTAAATATTGCATTAATGAAAATATACTCTATTGGAGGGATCCATCTGGAGTGCTTTTGAGGTGTCTGGACAAAGAACAGTCAATAGAGGTTATGCAGCAGTTTCATTCTAGCATGTGTGGAGGGCATCATTATTAGAAAACCACTGCCCACAAAATCCTCAAAGCTGGATATTATTAGCCCACCTTATTTTCTGATGTATTTTCATTTGTTAAATCTTATGACAGGTGCCAAAGATTTGAAGGGAAACAACAGTTGAAGTCCCTGCCCTTAAAACCAATACATGAAAAAGGACCTTTTTAGCAGTGGGGCTTGGATTTCATTGGAGAAATCAATCCACATTCCAGTGGCCAGCACAGATGGATATTAGTAGCCACTGATTATTTTACTAAGTGGATTGAAGCGATCCCAACTAGAAAGGCTGATCATAATGTGGTCATGAAGTTTTTGACAGAGCATATATTTACTAGATTTGGTTGTCCACATAAATTAGTCACAGATAATGCAGCAACCTTCAGGGCAAAGAAATTGGTGGAAATGTGTAATTCAATGGGTATTAAATTGGTTCATTCCACCTCATATTATCCTCAAGGAAATGGTCTAGTAGAATCTTCCAACAAAAGTCTGATAAGGATAATTAAGAAGCTGTTGGAGGACAACAAAAAGAATTGGGATTCCAAGCTCAAGTATGCGCTTTGGGCTGATAAAGTGACCATTAAGAGTGTTGGAGAGGTAAATCCCCTCTACGGATAGAGGCGATCCCTACTAGCCCAAAAGGGGTCTACCAACAATCAAAAAATGCTACTCTGCAGGTTCCTAGTTGTAATTAACAAGTGGGTAAAGAACACCTACTTGGATTCCAACGCTACGTTTGACGAAGAGATGGTCCTCTCGCTCCTTCGCTCCAGCCGATCACAATCCTCCACTATCTTCGCCCGCGGACACCTGCACAGTAGCATTGTTTGATTGTTGCTAGACCCCTTTTGGGCTAGTAGGGATCGCCTCTATCCGTAGAGGGGATTTACCTCTCCAACAATTTGGCGACTCCGCTGGGGAGGTTGCTTGTCTCTTTGTTGTTCATCCTTGTTTATGATTTTATTATTGCTTTCTTGTCAAAGATTGGGGATTGATTTGCTGTTGATTGGTTTCCTGGTTCATCCTGGGAACTGCTTTAATTGTCTTAAAAGCCTGTTGCCTTGGTTTGGGGATTTTTGATTCGATTTTGACTGTTTTTTAGCCTCAGCGCGTTTTATTTCAGAACAGCTGCGCTGACATCGCACAGTTACTTCTTTGTTTTCCCTGTCATCGCGTTTATACATTTAACAGTCACGTTGACCCTGTTTTCGGGCCAGCACCCTTTATCCGTGTCCTTTCGCGCTGACAGCGCAAAGTTGCTACAGACGTTTCCTTGTCATCGCTTTGTTGTTGAGGGGTCACCCGCGCTGATCCTGTAAAATTCTTTTTTGTCCAAATTGGCTTCCTAAACCTCTTGGTTTGGCTGTCCCCTACTTTTTCCACTTGGCTTTTGACTTGTTTTATTTTGTCTGAACTGTCACACGCTTGCTTGCGAAGCCTTGTTTCGCGAGGGTTCGTTTGTTGCTTGTTTTCAGTTTTGCAAAGCCTTCCTTTTTGCTTTCGTCACTTGGTTTGCATTTTGTCTTGACTTTTGCGATTGCTGAAGTGTGTCGAATCGTCGCTTGTCTGGTTTTTGAACT
>APFE031677844.1:91048-103661 GCA_000404065.3 Pinus taeda | reverse complement strand
TAGGAGTTATCCATTTAACACTTAAATTTGTAAGTTTATAATTTCTTCCAATATAGAAGTTATGATTTTTATTTCTTTTACCATAGTTACCAATTTGCAAAGAATTTACTATTTTATAATTATTTTTAAGAGAAAAGTTATCCTTTTTTTTGCAATTTGTCATTATATAGAAATTACTAACTAGTTATCCGTTTAAATTCCTCCATTTATAATTTTTCAAATACAGAAATAAAAGAGGTACCAATTTGCAACAAATTCATTATTTCATAATTTTTGTTAAAATAGAAGTTATATTTCTTTTAGTTGCAATTATATAGAAATTACTAGCTCACCTCTCATTTAAAACAATTGAGTGACATGATGCCTCCTCAATATGTATCAGAGCTATTTATATTATTTAATGCCAATGACAATATTGATTCATTTTTAATTAAATTAATTATTTAATAAAAATTTTACATTTTAGCATTAGCAATTTATTTTCCATTATACCATATTATATCGTAGAACAATTGTAAATAAGATATAATAAAATACTAAAATCAAACTAAAATTAAAATAATCAATTTTCTAGCAATATTTAACATTTTATAGAGAAATTTAATAGAAATTGTTTGTTTTTCTTTTTATAATATAAGAGTTATTATTTTTTATTTTGTTTTTTATAAAAATTATTGTTTATTTTTTTCCAATTTTTTGATTAGTTCTCTAAAAAAGTACCCGAATAATTTTTTTATAAAAACTAAAAAAATTACACACATTAAAACTAAAAAAAATAGCATTAAAGCTAAAAGATCGCTGTATTATTTTTATAAAATATCAATTCTCAAATTTCCACAGGGCTGCTTTATTTTATAAAAGGTAATTGAAAAACTCGATTTACTTTTTCTGTGATTTTATTCAGCAGTGATTTGTCAACGTCCTATCCATGGTTACACAAAGCCCGAGCTTCATTGTTCTACACAGCCACACTGTTCGTCAACTCAGCAGGAGTAGCACAGTGGACGTTGGACATAAATTAATAGAAAATTTTGAACAAAATCATTCACTGCTGACTTGTACCAAATTGGAAACAGACGAATTATTCGTTGTACCGAACCAAATCAGCGAATTTCCGAATTATTTTTGCCAGTACAACCGAACTTGGTAACTATGGTATTAATTGCACGCCGGTTGTATATGATTATTGTTTGATTTTGGTTTCGATAAAATGGGCATATATAACTGCCACCCAATTAATATCCTATAACATGCTCAATATTTGTTATTGTCCACAACTCGACCAAATTTAATAAACTTTTTAATGCCCAATGGAATTCCTCGAACTCGACAACTCATGCCCATGACAAGCCCTTACAGGCATAACATTCTCGATGTCCAAAGAGGCCCCCATCCTTCAAGTCTGATCGTTGAGAGAATCAATTATAGACCCTTTCCCAGCATCTGAAGAAGCCACTATCCATCTAGTCTTACTTTGGTTACAGTTGCAAAGAAGGATACTAAATGAATTGATGGGCATCGTATCAGTTTAGGTATGTGACGCATCTAAATTATGTGAACGACCGATGGTAACAACCAAACACCACCAATGGAGGAGCACGTCAGCCAAATGTTATGTACTAATGACTTAAAACCAATGTTCAACCTTGGAAATGCATAAAAAAAATCCCTAAAACCTATGTTTAACTTTAGAAATGCATAAAAAAAAAATTGATTTTTTTACTTGGAGAACTAATAGCAAAACATGAATACTAGCAGTGACATAATAATAAAAACTACCTAGCTATTTCTTGACTAGACATGTACCTAGATATTCAATTAAGCATTAATTGATAGAGACCCACGGGGGATTCACTCAAGGAACCTATGGCATATCACGTGTGTTCGTGGCATACTAAACAATACCCCTAATTTGACCACATATTAGAAAATACTTCTAAAAATCACATTATTTAACCCCCTACCAATACAAACCCAATACACCTTCTCAATTTAAAAAACTCCTACTTTCATTAGATATTGTAGGTATCCAATTTTTATACCCCTTTATAGTTTTTCATTAACTTTGAGCTCCATTTTTTTATATCTACCAATATAAAAGCTATTTACCCTCTATATATCCCTTAATACATTATGTCATTTTTTCCTTAATAAATATCTCTCAATATTAACCCACGTGTTATGGTATTGCTCCTATAATAAAGCCCCGTGTAGAACTCCCATAGTAAAACCCCAATATAGAGACCAATAAAAGAGTAAGCCTTTCTTTTGAAACTTTAAAAAAAAATCACGATTCTTTTAAGTAGTAAAATAAAAAGATAGCCAAATCGTTTTCCATCGAATGAGATTGGATGGAAATTGGTTGAACTAAGTAGGTGAGGAAGAAACAACGACATAGAAATATGTAAGGAGGCCCATTTAATACTAATATAACAAAGCGTTACTTAAAAGATATTTAATACTAATAAAAATGTGTTATTATGACAATGCATATCTTAAAAATTATTTGATATCATAAACATGATATGTGTATTACGACAATGCATTTTTTAATAAAAACGTGTTTTTATGACAATGCATATCTTAAAAGCTATTTAATATTTAAACCTGATGGGTAGAGGATTTTATCTATAGAACTTGTAGACTCTGAGAATCATCAATATACTTTTATAATTATTTCACACATTAACTAATCTTTTACATGTATCAATAATTTAAAGATTTTCAATTTTTAAAATATTAAATTTTATATTAATTTTGATATTTTCTTTAACAAATAGCACAGGAATCAAAACAAAACTAATTTAACTGAAATTTTATATCATAATATGTGTTGTTTGTCATAAATTAAAAATCACAATATCATTATCGGTAAAGAATAAATATTCAGAATAAAGATAGCAAACCATAGGACAAATCAACATTGCATTAAGTTTTAAATCTAAATCTCAAATGTAGAAAGTGCCAAAAGCCATGATTGATTTGCAGAAAACTGGAAAATAAATATGGAAATAATTCATCACATTCAGGTTGACAATAATTCATCAAGGTACAGTGGAGAGGATGACAACAATAACTCCCACTGCTCACAAAAACTGAATAAGAAATATAACAACAAATTGTCACATTCAAATAACAAAAATAAGATAGAGGATGAAAACAATCACTTTCACCATTCACAAAAGCCTTACAAGGTACACACTTAACTATTAATATTTCATACTAAAGTAAGGAGTTGTTTTTAGTGCGACTTTTTGGACTTGCAGAAAAAATTGAAGTGAAACTTTGACTTGTGTTATTTAAATTGGTTTTTTGACTATATATATGGATTCAACACCATGAAAAACCCCTAGGACACTAAGATTGTGTATGGATTACCCATTAAGTTTATGATTTCATTAAATTCCTACTAGATTTTAGAGAAATTTAACCAGAAACATTCACTAGAGTTTTTTTCGAAAATGGACAACTCCTTAAATTATTAAAGATTATGCACGTTCATAGCTGTGAACCCACTTATGTAACAACATTGAAAGACATACCGTTTTTAAGGCTGGGAGATTGCAAGATGCGCATTAACTGGGTACCAACTCTGTAATCAAAGCATCGACATTTGTCGGAGGAGCGTGAGATGCAACAAATGATGGGGACAAAATACTGACAGATTGTGAAACCCTAGAGCCACAACTAGTGGACTTGGTGTTTTCAGAAACATGAGATTTAACAAAAGCAAGTTGTGTAGGATCCGGTAATGTCACAGAATGAGATGAAAGCATCAAAATGACTAGAGACATTGATGGACGAAGTGATAAGTCAGCTTGTGTACATAAATTACAATGTCAAAGATTAAATAGTGGCAGTAAAATTTTAAGAATGAAGTAACCATAAAGTAAAAGCTATTTGCAAAGGAAATCATATTCCTGTATCCTTGAATGTTAAAACATAACAAAGCAGGTAAATACCCAAAAGAAAAATTGTCATACGATACTGTCAATCCTCTTGAAATCAATAGCACAGATTAAAACATATCCATCACTAATTGATAATCACTTTAGAGAGTGAGTCAGAGTAAATGTTATTTTGAAATCTTACTAAGTTCCAACAACTCTTGTGTTGATGTGGCTCTCATCTTCAGGAAATAGTCTTGCTAAGCCGAAGTCTGCTATCTTAGGATTCAGATTTTTTTTCCAACAAAATATTGCTTGCTTTAATATCCCTATGAATAATCCGCAGTTGAGAATCCTTGTGAAGATATAGAAGTCCACGAGCCACTCCCACTATAATGTTGTAATGTCTCTGCTAATCAAGCTCATTTCGTTTGTTTGGATCTGTATCCATCCATGGATGCAGTACGCTAACTATTTCATATACAAATTAGAACGAAATGTTGGAAATATTAATCCCAACCACCGTGTTAAACACCCTGACAACAACAATACTTGTCAGAAGTATTTTTGCAGGTTGCGACTTTGTTTGCAGACAGAAGGACTGAAGTTTGAGAAAAAGTACATCGCTGACCATTCCACAACACAATAGAGAAGTTAAGGCACTTAATGAAGTTTAGTAAATAAGTATGGGCAAGAATTCACTCTATGACTATTGTCCACACTCCACAACACCTGCAAATTCAGAAACCATTTATTATGTAAAATCATCCATGTTGTGTGTTAAATATTTTCTCTGTCATGTATTAATGTCAAATTTGTATGTTGAGATAAATATGAATGTAAAAGTCATTTGCATTGTTGGGCAAGTTAGAGAGAAATAGAGATGGTGAAAGTCTGTGAGGTAGTGAGGAGAAAATTGTGGAGCAATTTGTGGTGGGCACGTGAAAAACAGAGTTTTAGAGACAGTTACTCTGCAACCCCAGTGAAGTGTAAATCACAGTAAGTTTTGTGTTTTCACTTGGAGCTACAGCCTCCATTTATCATGCGAATGCACTTTCCTATGTTTTGAAATATAATCTAAAGCATGGTTTGTTGCGATATGGTTTTAAACCTTCATGAGAGCCAGAATCCTCTCCTCTACCCCCTATAAAATTTCCCAACAGGGTATCAGAGCGAGTTAAACTCTGTTAGTGTAAAAACAAGTGTTTTTGCTAGCAATTAAAATTTGTTTTGAGGGAAAATTGTTTTTGAGCATATTTACCAGTAGGTAGAATGTTTTTTTTACACTCAGAAATGGAAACATCAAGCACAAGCTTGACTAATCCTTAGATACCTTAGTTTAATAGAAAAAATTATGATTATTGGGCTATTAAAATGAAGGCCATGTTTTCTTCTCAAGACGTTTGGGATTTGGTGGAGAATGTTTTTTAAGAACCAGCAGATGCAGTAGCATACAATGCCTTGTCTCAAGCAGAAAGGGATTTGTTGAGGGACAACAGGAAGAAGGATGCAAAAGCCCTCTTCTACATTTTTCAAACAGTTCATGAAAGTATTTTCCCAAGGGTTGCAGCGACAACGAAGTCCAAGCAAGCATGGGGCACTCTCCAGACAGCCTAGCAAGTCATGGCAAAAGTCAAGACACCAAAACTACAATTGTTGAGAAGAGACTTTGAGAGACTTTGTATGAAAGACTCTGAGAATGTGGACTCATTTTTTACACATGTAATTGGGTTGGTTACTAAAATTAGGTCTCATGGTGAGACACTTGAGGAAAGGAGAATAGTTGAGAAAGTTTTGAGAAGTCTGCCAACAAGGTTTAATGCCATTGTTGTGGCCATAGAAGAGACAAAGGATCTCTCACAGTTCTCAGTGGATGAGCTTCATGCATCACTGATTTCTCATGAATGTAGATTAAATAGAGCAATAAGCTCCTCATTGGAGCATGCCTTCAAGACACAAGTTTCATTTGGTCAAGGTTGAGGCAGAGGAAGATCATATGCTATAAGAAGAGGAAGAAGCCAACACAGAGGTGGAAGAAGCAGCCCTTCAAGCTCAAGTGGAAGGGGCAACAATCAAAGTCCAAGTCAAGGCCCAAGCCAAAATCAAGCACAAGGTCAGAGGTATGATAAAGCACAAGTTCAATTTCATTATTGTAAGAGGTATGGTCATTATACAAATGAATGTAGAAAGAAGAAACATGACATTAGTAAAAAACCAACTGTAAATTTCACAAAGGAAAATTAGAACCATGATAGCATGTTTTTAGCTTGTAATATAGCACAAGAAAAACAAAGTGATATATGGTATCCAGATTGAGGGTGTAGCAACCACATGTTAGGGAACATGGAAATGTTTTCCAATCTAGATGAAAGCGTGAAATCTGAAGTGATATTAGGGACTAATAACAAAGTCTTTGTCATGGGCAAAGGAATAGTTAACATCCTAACAAAGAAGGGGGAGAAGAAGTACATCTCAGATGTTTACTTTGACCCTAGTTTGAAACTTAACCTCATAAGCATTGGACAACTCATGCAAAAGGGCTACAATGTCTTTTTCAAAAATGATGAGTGCACAATTTTGGATAGGCCTCGAAGCAGACAACTAATTGCCAAGGTTCAGATGACAAACAATAGAATGTTTCCCCTAAAGATAAGATCATATTTGAAAGAAGAAGGTGCACAAGCACAACTATCATTGCACTCACAAGAGGATGGAAGAAAATATGCATTTGTCACACAAGTCAACTATTAAGGAGAGGTCAAAGATGAAAATTGGTTATGGCATTTGAGATTTGGTCATCTCAACTTTGGAGTTTTAAATTTGCTGCATAGGAAAGGCATGGTGAAGGGATTGCCACTCATAGAAAAACTGGACAACCTATGTGAAGGATGTATCTTGGGAAAGTAACATAGAGAGACATTTCCAATAGGAAAGTAAGTAAGGGAAAAGGAACCTTTAGAGATTGTCCACTCAGATTTATGTGGACCAATGCAGACACCATCAATTGGTGGCAACCACGATTTATTGACCTTCATAGATGATTACACAAGGATGACATGGGTCTATCTCCTAAAACAAAAAAATGAAGTGTTTGAGCGCTTTTGCCAATACAAGGCTCTTATTAAGAAGCAAAGTGGACACTACATCAAAGTCCTTAGGAATGAAAGAGGTGGCCAAAATATCTCAAAATTAATGATTTCCTTCGTTTTTGTAAGGAACATGGAATTCACAAGCAATTTACAACAAGGTATACACCTCAGTAAATGGTGTGGAAGAAAGGAGGAATAGGACCATTATGGAAATGGCAAGGAGTATGTTGAAGGAAAAGCATTTTCCAAATGATTATTGGGCTGAAGCTGTCACTTGTGCAACATATATCTTGAATAGATGTCCAACCCAAATTGTCCAGAACATAGTTCCTGAAGAGGCATGTAATGGAATAAAGCATAGTGTCACTCACATGAGAGTTTTTGGATGTGTGACGTATGGAAATGTCCCGGATGAGTTGAGGAAGAAGTTGGACATCAAGGGGGATAAATGCATATTTGTTGGATATGGTGATGAATCCAAGGCATACAATCTTTACAATCCACCAACCAAGAAGGTTATAATCAATAGAGATGTACAGTTCATGGAAGAGGAAGCATGGGATGGAATTTTAGAGAAAACGGTGAATGTGAAAGCATGTATACCAGATGAGGACAAAGAGGAATTGACAACGACAAGCAATTCCTCAACAATGACTCCCTCTACTCCTATTCAAGTGCAACAAAGCAGGCAACAAGGAACACCATCAACAAATAATAGGACAACGTCACGTAGTCAAGCAAGTGCCTCTCCAAGCACATAAAAAAGTGCAACACCAAGTGATATGTCAAGCCCATCTTCAACAAGCACAAGAGGAGCAAAATTCAGAAATTTAAATGAAATCTATGAGCAAGATGAAGTTGATAGCAGCGCTGGTCTGAGTTCCTTATTTGTGTTATTTTGTCATGTAGATGACCCAATCCATTTTGAAGATGCAGTCAAAGAAGAAAAATGGGTTTCGTAATTGGAGTAAGAAATAAAAGAAATATAAAAGAATGATATATGGGAGTTATTGAACCTTCTGCAAGGAAAATAATTCATTGGAGTGAAGTAGGTCTATAAGTCCAAGAGAAATGTCGACGGTAAGATTGAAAGGCACAAAGCAAGGCTAGTTGTCAAAGGATACAAGTAGCGGCTTGGAAGAGATTATGCAAAGATGTGTGTGCCAGTCGCAAGGATGGAGACAGTGCGTATAGTTGTGGTGATTGTTGTGCAACATAAATGGAAAGTGTATCAAATGGACGTACAATCAACGTTCTTGAATGGAGTGATGAAAGAGGAAGTGTATCTTGTGCAACCACTTGGTTAAGAGGTTGAAGGCCAAGAAGACAAGGTGTATAGGTTGAGGAAAGCTCTTTATAGGCTCAAGCAAGCACCACGTGCATGGTATAACAAGATAGATGCTTACTTGTTGGACAATGGTTTCGACCAATGTGACGGAGAGCCTACCCTCTACATCAAAGAGAGTGATGGTAAGATTCTTATTGTTGTCTTATATGTAGATGATTTAATTTTTACATGCAGTGATGATTTTCCTCATTACTGATTTCAAAAAATTCATGAAGAGTGAATTTGAAATGACTGAATTGGTGTTGTTAAGATATGTTTTGGGCATAGAAGTGAAGCAAATAGAAAATGTCATTTTAATCTCTCAAGCAAAGTATGTGGCAGACATTTTGGAGAGGTTTAAAATGTAGAACAACAAGCCTGCACGAACTCCAACTTTCATGGGGTTGAAGTTGAGCAAAGAAGATTGCAGCAACAATATCAATCTGACATTATACAAAAGTATGATAGGAAGCTTAATGTATTTGACCGCCACTAGGCCGGATATAATGTATGCAGTGAGTTTGGTGTCAAGATTCATGTAGAAACCCAAGGAAACACATTGGCAAGAAGCGAAAATGATTCTAAGGTATGTCAATGGGACAAAATAGTGTGGCATTGTTTACACCGCAATAGATGATTTTAGGTTGGTTGGTTACACGGTCAGTGATTGGACAGGAAGTGTCGATGACAAAAAGAGCACGTCAGGATATGTTTTTCATTTGTGTTCTAGAGCCATTCCATGGGCCTCCAAGAAGCAGCCAATAGTGTCACTTTCAACACTAGAAGATGAATATGTCACCACAACAGCAGCAACGTGTCAGGAAGTTTGGATGAGAGGGATGTTGAGGGATCATTGCCACAACCAAGAGCGAACGACAACTATTTTCTATGACACACTTCAACAATTGCATTGTCAAAGAATTCTATCTCTCACAAGAGGACCAAGCATATTGATGTTAAATATCATTTTATTAGAGTTAATTAATAATGATGAAATTATGTTGCAGCACTGCAGGTCAGAGGAACAATTTGCTGATATTTTCACAAAGCCATTGGCACGTGAAAGTTTTATTTATCTCAGAATTTTTTGGGAATTTTCAATGGCCGAAATTGTGATTAAGGGGGACTGTTGGAAATATTAATCCCAACCACTGCGTTAAACACGCTGATAACAACCACACTTGTCAGAAGTATTTTTGGAGGTTGCGATTTTGTTTGCAGGCGAAAGGATCTGAGTAGAAGTACATCGTTGACCATTCCACAACATAACAGATAAGTTAAGGAACTTAATGAATTTTAGTAAATAAGTATGGGCAAGCATTCACTCCGCGACTATTGCCCACACTCCACAACACTTGCAAGTTCATAAAACCATTTATTATGTAAAATCGCCCATGTTGTGTATTAAATATTTTCTCTGTCATGTATTAATGTCAAATTTGTATGTTGAGATAAATATGAATGTAAAAGTCATTTGCATTGTTGAGCAAGTTAGATACCAAGAGAGAGGGTAAAATTCTGTGAGGTAGTGTGGAGAAAACTGTGGAGAAATTTGTGGTGGGCGCGTGAAAACCAGTTTTACGGAGTTTTACAGACAGTCACTCTGCAATCCCAGTGAAGCGTAAATGGTAGTAATTTTTTGTGTTTTCACTTGGAGCTACAACCTCCATTTATCGCGTGAATGTATTTTCCTATGTTTTGAAATATAATCTAAAACATGGTTTGTTGTGATATGGTTTTAAACCTTCACGAGTAAATTTACCACAACCTTTTTGGTTTTACTCTGTTTTGTTGTGCATTAAATTTCAATTTCAATTAAGCCTGTGTGTAGTTGCCATATCCTTTCCGCAACTGAAGTTGACTTTGTCGAAACTGATTTTTGAGCTAGATTCCTCTCCTCTGCCCCTTGTAAAATTTCCTAACATGGAAGTAGGATTTATCGAGGCTTTTATTCTGTATGTACTCATAAAAAAACAACCTTTCTAATTCCTCTACACAACAACCTAGTAGGTTCACATGATTTCAATGTTGTATTTTGGCCACAAGTTTAACTTCAATCATAAATTCTCTCTTTCCTTGCAGAGATCTTAAGGACAACTTCTTCACGACTATTTCCTTTCCATCTTCAATAGTTCCCTGAAAAATTCAGCCAGGTGTGGTGAGAGTAGCCTATAATTTAAGATTCTATAAACTAATAGAAGCTTTCTAATTCATTGTTACCTTGTATATGACCCCAAATCCACCTTCCCTAAGTTTATTTTTATCATGAAAAATTTATATAGTAGCTATCAGTTCCTCCATGGTAAATGCAATTTGCCAATCCTGCTCGACCAGTGTGTCTTCCTCGACTTTGCCATGATCTATATAACGAAAATACACAGCGTCATCATAAATATATAGGGGCAAGCAGCAAAATTGAATCTGTTTAACTTGGATCTCGCAAGCATTTATTAGATTTCCTGAGGAGAATATATGTGAAAACTGTGTTCAAAAAACAAACTTTAACAATAGTCTAACACAACAAATAAAGTTGTTGTATTGTGACTGTGATGATCTATCATATGATATATTTACAATGAGATATGATGACTTGGGGGATCCTTCATGTAAATACCTTCGGAAGGATTTCGAAATATGATAGACTTCAGTCTCCTCCTAGTTGTTAACACGCATACCATAACATCGGAAGCAAGCCGCCAACAACACCCAAAATTATGGGTAATTTTTTTTTTAAGATTTGTTGTTCTGCGTACTATCACTGGATGGTGTGGTCTGATTCGGTGGTGTATCAACAACTGCGCTATTAGATGGTGCTTCCGCAAGAGGTGGAGAAGAAGTCAAATTAAAGAAACTATACATCTCACAACGAACTGTGCAGCTTGCGATCAAACCCCGTGCTCATTACCTTCCACTGAAAGCTATAAAAATATAATTAATTGTTTGTTTTAAACATGATGTGTATTTGTCTATCCACATATCTCTGGTGGACTAGACCAAACCGTAAATATTTTGAGATGAGGAGTCTGTAGTTGTTCCAGAATCATATAATGTAGATTGAGATGTTGCTTCATTTACCAACTTATTGAATACGCTGTAAAGAGCCTTATTAAAAACATCAAGACTCGCTGAGACATTGTTGAGATATTTATCTCATTGTTAATTAGATGTTGGTTAGGTGCCATCTTAATTGATTTATTGTCTGCTAGGTGTCATAATAAGCTTAGTCTTATTTGAATTCTACTCCATAGGTGTCGAGTTTTACTTCAGTCATTTATTATTGATGTTTACAATGTAACTTATTTAGTCTTTCAGAATATTGAGAAGAGCAATCTCTGCTCCACTTTTTAGTTTCATTCTTTGTCAAAGTATCAGAGCTTACACGGCATAAAACTCTTTGAGAGAGCAACAAAGATCAGAGTAGGTTGCATAAAACTCATTGAGAGCAGCAAAGATCAGAGTAGGCTGCGTAAGACTCGTTGAGAGTAGCATTTCATACGTGTGTGTATTCACAAGAAAAGAGGAGAGATTCGCTATAGAGGTTGTCGCAAAGTGAAGTAGCTGTGAGAGGAAAGTTGTTGCGAAGTTGCATTGAAGAAAAACCTGAATTTTCTTTTGCAAACTAACGTTGTCCAAGAGGAAAACTATGTTGGAGATCAGATGCGCAGCAATCAATAAAACATATAAACAGCTATTAAATCAAGCACATAAGACACAGAGGTTTAACGTGGTTCACCCAACCAATCTGGGCTACGTCCACACAACATAGGCATCGACAATTATTTATTAATCAAACAGGAGATTACATAATTAAATCAATCCTCACAAACTCTCACACTCACAAAACAATCCGTATGGATACCTTTTATATAGAAAGGAGAATCTAACTGCCTCATAAATCCTCTCAACTCAAATTTAGGATGCATTAACTCCCTCCCAACAACCTGGAGCTAATCTAGCAACAAAATTTCTATTGTTGTCACCTACTGAGATTTTTTCCTATTTTATTATAAACAGAAAATCTCAACAATCACCACCTTGACAACAATTAGCCTGATGCCCTGTTATTATTATTTTATCTCTTCTGCAAGCCAAGAGAAGCCAAACACCAGCATAGCTTCTCTAACAAAACTGGTTTCATGAACATGTCTGCACAATTCTCCTTTGTATGCACCTTTTCAAGAGAGACTCCCCATTCAGTGATAACCTGTCTTACAAAATGGTACTTGATCGGTATATGCTTTGATTTACTATGATAGGCCGGATTCTTTGCCAAATGTATTGCACTTTGACTGTCACAAAATAACTTGATG
>APFE031677844.1:73950-90333 GCA_000404065.3 Pinus taeda | reverse complement strand
TTTGACTATCACAAAATAACTTGATGTTGTCCTGCAACCTACCAAATTCACCAAACAAACCTTTCAACCAAATTGCTTCTTTGCAAGCATGAGAAGCAGCAATGTATTCTGCTTCAGTAGTGGATAAAGCAATAATGTTTTGTAGCTTTGACATCCAGCTAATAGCTCCACCTGCAAGCGTAAAGACATGCCCTGATGTTGACCTTCTCTTATCCAAATCACCTGCAAAATCGGAATCAACATATCTGCAAACAAATTCACTACTCTTATTATATGTAATACAATAATCACTTGTGCCTCTCAAATACCGAAGCAACCATTTCACTATTGACCAGTGTTCTTTACCTAGATTTGCCATATACTTGCTGACAACCCCAACTGCATGTGAAATATCTGGTCGCGTACACACCATTGCATACATTAAACACCCTACTACATTGGCATATGGAATTCAAGACATATAATCATTTTCTTCATCTGTATTAGGACATAAACTCGAAGAAAGCTTGAAATGGGAAGTGAAAGGGACTAACACAGGGTTCACATTGTTCATACCAAATCTCAAAAGTATTTTTTCAATATACTTCTGTTGTGATAGCCATAGCTTACCATTGCTCCTGTCTCTAAAAATATCCATGCTCAAAATCTATCTTGCTGCTCCTAGATTTTTCATATCAAATGTCCTTGTCATCTGAGCCTTCAACCTGTTGATTTCTTCTATGCTTTTGCTTGCTAAAAGCATATCGTCAACATACAATACTAAGATAATGAATATGCCATTTTTCAATTACTTAAAATAAACACAATGATCATATTCACTTCTAACATATTTCTGGCTCAACATGAAAGAATCAAACTTCTTATACCACTGCCGAGGCGACTGCTTCAGGCCATATAATGACTTCCTGAGCCTGCAAACAAATTTCTCATTGTGATGCTAAACAAACCCTTACAGTTGTTCCATATAAATTTCCTCATCTAAGTCTCCATGTAGAAATGCAGTCTTAACATCTAATTGTTGCAACTCTAAATCAAGCAAAGCCACTAATGCTAACACAATTCTAATTGAAACTATTTTAATAACTGGTGAAAAAATCTCATGAAAGTCAATGCCGGCTTTCTGAGAGAACCCTTTTGCGGCTACCCTCGCTTTGTACCTGTCTTCCGTATCATTCATACCCCGTTTCAGCTTGAAAACCCATTTACATCCCACAGGTTTCCTGTCTTTCGAAAGCTCAACCAGATCCCATGTGCCATTCTTACCTAAGGCCATCATTTCGTCCTTCATGGCTGCTTTCCACTTGTCACTTTTCAAAGCTTCTATTGCTTCTTGATAGCACAGAGGTTCATTGTCATTAGCAGTAAATGCAACTGAAGTAACATAATCATCATACCTTCTCGATGGCCGTTTGATTCTTGTATACCTCCTTAAGGATGTTTCTGGTGCTTCGTCGATTGGCCAACTACCATCTGTAGGAACTTCTTAACGATCAGTATCTGAGACCTGTTCATGATCTATACCTGAACCCTGTTCATGTTCTGATTCTGAAACCTAGTCATGACTAGTATCTGAACTATGGTCATCATGACTATCATTAGAAATGCTATCAAACTGAATGTGCTGAAAGTTAGATAAATCATCATGTTTCAATCTACTATTTACATCTAACTGTACAAGAGAGGATTCATTAAACTTTACATCTCTGTTGATGATGATTTTGCAGGTCATAGGATCCCACAATCTATATCCCTTTGTTTCATCACCATACCCAACAAAGATATACCTTTTAGACTTTGGATCTAATTTAGTTCGCTGATGTTTAGGCATTAGAGAATATGCATCACAACCAAACACTCTGAGTTTAGAATAGTCACAAGGGTGACCTTTCCATACCTCTTGAGGAATCTTGCAGCCTATCGCCGTTGATGGAGATCAGTTTATCACATAACAAGATGTTGCCACCGCTTCCGTCCACAACTCCTTCTGCAAACCAACGTTACTCAGCATACACCTTGCTCTCTCTAAAAGAGTCCTATTCATGCGTTCAACAACTCCATTCTGCTGAGGAGTATACACCGTGGTCTTATGTCTCTCGATCCCTACATCCTTGCAATAGCTGTCAAACTCCTTGGAAGTAAACTCACCACCATTATCAGTTCTTAAACATTTTATTGTTCTACCAGTGTTGTTTTCTACCAATGCTCTAAACTACTTGAAAACTGAAAAAACATCAGACTTCCTTTTCAACATGTAGACCCACACTTTCCTAGAAAAGTCATCAATAAACGATACAAAATATGACGAGCCACCATATGAGGTTGTAGGGGCTGGACCCCAGACATCTAAATGGATATAGTCAAGTATTTCTTTACTAGTATGTTTGCCTGTTTTAAACTTTTGTTTACTTTGTTTTCCAAACAGACAATGCTTACAGAAATCTAACTTTCCAGACCTTAGATTTGGAAGCAACTTGCGATCAGCCAAAATTTTTAACCCTCTTTCACTCATATGCCCCAACCTTTGATGCCATAAGTGAATGGAACTACTGTCATGTTTAGACACCGTAGACACATGATCTGACCCTGTACTTCCTTCTAACTGAAATAGATTTCCTACCTTCTTAGCTTTCATAACTAGTAAAATAACTTTGTAAATTTTCATTACTCCACCTTGAATTATAGTTTTATATCCATTTGAATCAAGTGCTCCCAATGAAATCAAATTTTTCCTTAAATCTGGTACATGTCTCACATTAGTTAACATTTTAGTTGTCCCATCAAACATTTGCAGTTGGATACTCCCAATCCCCACAATATTACATGTTACATCATTACCCATGTACACAACTCCATCATTAATTGATTTATATGTCTTAAACCATTCTTTATGAATACACATGTGGTTTGATGCACCGGAATCTAACAATCAATGTTGATCATGATTTGACACATTAACTGATAATACTTCATCACTCATACGTGAACCAAATGTCGAACCTGTATCTGTCGTATTTGCCTCATTCTCTATCGAAGAATATTCTTTAGAAGTTTGCTACTGTCGCTTCCAGCAGTCCTTCTTCAAATGCCCCGATTTGCCACAAAACCAACACTTTACCTTACTCTTCTTCCCTTTCGACTTTGAACGTGAGTTGCTCGGCCTACTAGAGCGTCTTTCTTTAGAACGACCTCTAACCATCATAGCTTCTGATGTAGAGGTTTCTGAATGCGACCTTCTCCTTGTTTCTTCCGATAATAAAGATGCAAATACATCATCAAACTCAATAGTTTCTGATGAACTAAGACTTATAGAAGTAACAAAATGATCCCATGACTTGGGCAACGAGCACAATAAAGTAAACAACGCGCAGCGGAAACTCAAAGACAAAATACAGTATAAAAACATACACACATAAACACAATGATTTAACGTGGTTCACCCAACCAATCTGGGCTACTTCCACCAAACAGAGGCATCGACAATCTTATTATTAATCAGGAGATTACAAAATAAATATTTCTTCACACTCACTAACTCATCCAATATTTGTACGGGCATATATTTTATAGCCAAGAGAATCTAACTGACTCATAAATCCTCTCATAACAAATATAGGATACATTAACTCTTTCCCAACAAAATAGAGCTAATATAGCAACAAATCCTATTGTTGTCACACACTTGAGATTTTTGCCTAATTTATGAAATCGAAAATCTCAACAAAGTTGAGGGGCTAATTGGGAATCAATTAAGTCTATAAATTCTCAAAAAAGTGTTATAATCGACTATAAAACTATATTCCAAGTAACATAATTATGTTGTAGGAGTAGTTTAGATTGGAATAAGGAATTTTGATTTTTTAATAATTGAAGGATAAGATTTAATATCTAGAAAATAACGAATCATATTAATAATATTTCAACGGATTTTTAGTTTCAAATTAAAAAATAATATATTTAATTTAAATATTATTATTTCACCACTTGTTAAGAGATTGGAAGATTGGAATGGAATTGGTTACTAGGTTTCATTTGGTTTAGTTAGCATCCAACTTGATAATAGGTTTCATTTGGTTTAGCTAGTGTCTAACTTGATCGTTGTTCTCACATACGCCATTCGCAGCATCATGTCCTCTTCATATGGGCATTGTAGAGAAAGGAATTGGGAAACAGATCAGTGTTGGTGTTGATGCTAAATTGTGATTATGTTCTTATTTTTAAACTCTCTTGCCTGGATTTTCATTATGTATTAGGATTGGCCCTTTCAAGACTATAGCTTGTAAAGAAAGGACAAAACTTTGATCCTGGGCGAAAATTTTCAGATTCTAGGTTTCGATGTATTTCTTGCCTAGAACTTCTTGTTACTTTTAGTAATTTTAAGTTTTGAGGATTAATGTGACATGGAAGAAGTCGAGAATATGGTAGTTGGAGGCGTAAATTATACATTGAGGCTAGGGATAATGTATATTGAAGCTAGGAATAATGTAATTTCTTTCAAAATTTTGAGAGTAGGTGTAGTCTAACTTATAGACGAAATAGTCTTTTTCACCAGAATTCACTAAAATACGACAATATCATTTCAATTTTTTTTGTAATGTAAAATACATTTTTGAATGCATAAATGGATTTATCGTTGTGAAAAACCCCCGAGTCACTTAAATTATGCAAATTAAACAATTTAAACTCAGGTTTTGAGGCAAGGGATAATGTATATTGAAGCTAGGAATAATGTAATTCCTTTAAAATTTTTGACAGTAGGTGTAGTCTAACTTATAGACGAAATAGTCTTTTTCACTAGAATTCACTAAAATACGACAATACCATTTCAAATTTTTTTGTAATGCAAAATATATATTTTTAATGCATAAATGGATTTATCGTTGTGGAAAACCAATGGGTCACTCAAATTATGCAAATTAAACAATTTAAACTCAAGGTTTTAAATTTCTCCTTAAGATTTTGATTAAAATTAACCAGAAAAAATGTAGTGAAAAAGGTCATTTAGTCCATAAATTAGACTGCACCATAAAAAAACATTAAGAAATAATTATTAGATGTTTTGTCTTTATTATTTAAAAACTTTATTATAGGGCCTAATTTATTAACCTTTTTTCAAAGGCATATATCAATTAATACTATTCTTTATTATTAATATAAGTTTTTACAAAATCAACAAGTTATCAATTAATATTATCCTTTATTATTGATATAAGTTTCTTACAAAAATCAACATGTTGACACGTGTGCTAATACTAATTTTAGATCTACCAATCATTCATAGGAATCAAATCTCAACAAATTTGATCCAAAGTTAAATATGATCTGACTAGATTAATTATTAATTATATGAATAATATAGTTTATATTATTAATTTATTTTATTTTAGTTTTATGTAATTTGATTTAATGAAAAAGTTTTATAATAATTAATTATTACTTTTTTAATTGAGACTAAGTCAAAATTTTACATGGCATTGCAACATCTCTACCATAATAGTATGTTAGAGAGTCTCTTCATCGCAATTAATGAAAAATGATAGTTATTCAATTAAATCTAAATTTTTTATCATTATGAAAACAATAATTTAAAATTATTTAAAAATAAATAATATATAAATATAATGACAGAATAAAAATAATAAAATAAAATAAATAAGTTAAACATTTATGAAACTGCTAACAAAAACAAGCTATAAATTTATAAATACAGTCAAAATGTATTAAACATTTATAATGCACTTTTAATAAATATGTAATAACAAAACTTCAATATTGAAGACAGTCCTGTTACCATTCCAAATATTGGACAGATCACATATATTACATAGTGTTATTTCAGGAATCTCTAACAATATAATTAATTGTGGAAATCTCTAATCACTTATTATTAAGAATATAGAACTAATATTAAAAATGTTTTAAAAATAAATAAATAAATGTAAATTCTCGTGGATAAATATAATATTATCTTAATTAAATGTTTTAATGTAAATTTTCATTGATGAATATAATTAGGGCGAACCTAAATGTAAACCTTTTAATATAAGCGATTACATTGAAAAAACTAGATACAGAAAATGAATATAAATATGAAAACTGAAATTTGTAGGAAATAATTAACAAAATAAAGGTATCTAATTTAGAAATAGAAATTAAAAATATAGGATCATAATAATAACAGAAATTTTTGCCTTAAACTTTATTAGGGGAGATTAGCCTAGTCCCAATTATTCTTCAATGGTCTCACATTCCCCCTCAAGCTAAGATACCAATACACAACTTGATATCTATCAAAAGTTTCACATTCCCCCTCAAGCTAAGATACCAATAGATAACTTGATATCTATCAAAAGTCTCACATTCCCCTTCAAATCAAGATACCAATACACAACTTAATATCTTTCCAAAGTGGTCTATTCCACAACTTGATGACTCCATGTGTCATTGCAGTACATGTATGCCTAATCAAAATCTTGAAGCCTTACAACAATCTATGCTCTTGTACAACATATATGCTTAAACAACAAGACTTATAACTTAGAGAAAAAATAAACTTGCCTTAAAGCAAAACCATGAAGTGTCCACATATCATACCCTGACTCCTTCACTAAACTTCTAACACCATTAAGTCCATCTCCATTTTTTTCATCCATACCACCTCTCTCTTTCTTAATATCATAACTTAGCCGGATTTTTCAACATGAACACTCCAACTTGCAACTTTTGTTTTAAGACACAGCATCATCATACCTCACACAAGTGATTCCTCTGCCTCTTTTACTTGATCGGTCTTCGCTGCATTCCAAGCTCTTTCAATCTCCGCTCAATCCGCTACTAGCAGTCTCCAAATTGTCGCTTTGTAAAACTTCCTCGCTGGCAAGATATCTGTCATGATCTCAACCTAGATTTCCTGCGTATTCTCTCAAAAAGAAAAAGTATAACCAATATTGTTATGACCAACGTCATATGCATTTCCAAAGGGTGCCGACAATATCATAGGGAGCTAGATTATTGACTAGAGGGTTCAGCTTCATCAGCCGAACTAGAGTCTGCCCGATTCCTCTCGTTGCTCCTCATTTAATGCATGTTATGGAGCACAACCTCCTCCTGTTTGCATTTTTTCCCTACACGGAGCACTTCCCAGAGCTTGTAATTTTTTTAAAAGAATATGGGATAATGCCCTGCACCTTTGCACATGTTTTTGAAACAGAAACTGAACCCTAAAATTTGACAGCAAAGGTAAATAAATACGAAGTTACAAGTGATAAACTCCCACCCACTAAAATTTGACAACACATGTAAATAAGCACAAAGTTCCGAGTGGTAAAGTGTCACCAACTATCACCTTATGGAGGGGTTGAAGGGTCTGTCAGCTTCTTCATTCTCACTTTTTGAAAGAGCAGCTTAAGGTGATGGGTTGAATGTTCCGTCTCTTCTTCTTTCTCACTTTTGGAAAGAGGAGTGATGGAATTTGACGAGTGTAATTGGGTGATTTGTTTGTTAAATATAGTTAAATTTTGAAAATTTGTCAAGATTATTTGTCGAAATTGTGAATACCAATGAAAGAGATGTGAAAATTGTCAAATTTCTATGTTAAATATAGTTAATTTTTGAAATTGTTAAGACCAAGGGAAGAGATGTGAAAACTGTCAAATTTCTATCTTAAAATTTCAATTCTAGTCTTGATCACCAATTGTGCCCAAGGAAAACTTGTATAATAAGTTTAATTATTTTTTAAGGCGTACTCTAACTTATAGAGGAAATAACTTTTTCCCGCTTAATTCACCAAAATCCAGTGATACAATTTTAAGTAAGAATGTGATTTTTTGTTGTTTAAATTACATTTTTGAATGCATAAATGGATCCATCACTTTGAAAAACCTTTGAGGCACTAGAATAATACAATTAAACAATTTATATTCAAGTTCTTAAAAATCTCTGTCAAATTTTGATTATTGTCAAGACAAGTTAAATGAGCAGATCTTACTATGCATTATAAATAGATCGGACAGAATATCCAATAACCACATTTCCAGATGAGGCTATGGTTAAAATGATAACAGCTATGATAGAGCTCGTAGGAAATCGAATGATAGTACACCCGGGTGTCAGATTCGGCGAAGGGGACCTGGGGATCAACGCTCAGCGAAACCTGCGCGCTGGTCAGCGGATACAAGCTTCCGGAATCCGGATCTAATGAGGGATGACTGGACTGCGTTGAAGGATTAGCATTATCAGCTACGCAGTTACCCATACTGGCTGAGATGGAAGAACTAAGAGCAGAGTTGATTGCTACATGGATCGGATGTGAGCAGGCTGCCCCATCTGAATTACAAGGATCCATGGGTGAGTTTGCTTGGCTATTATGAAGAACCCAGCTCCGCAGCGCTGTCCTTTGATTAGCAGAAAGCTGACCATGGGAAACAATCATCCGAAGAGACTGGGTTGTTGAGAGAGGTAGATTTCTGAGTCAACCACTGAAATTTAGAAGCCAATCTCTGCCTCCATTGATCTTCCATGCACAGGCATTTTAGAGCTGAACAAGCATCAACCCTCGCCCATAAGGAAGCTGAAAATCCACCAGAAAGCTCCAAACGCAAATCAAAAAGATTCTTAGAGAGATGATCTGGGGTCTTTCGAATCCTGTTAATCTCAGACCTCAATAATGCTCGCTGAGCTGAGCTAAGCTGAAGGTCAGCTTAGCATTATTGAGGTCTGAGATTAACAGGATTTGAAAAACCCTAGATCAGCGCTCTAGGAATCTTCTTGACTTGCATTTGGAGCTTTCTGGTGCATTTTCAGCCTTCTTATGGGTGAGGGTTGATGCTTGTTCAGCTCTAAAATGCCTGCGCATGGAAGATCAATGGAGACAGAGATTGGCTTCTAAATTTCAGTGGTTGACTCAGAAATCTACCTCTATCAGCGACCCAAGTCTCTTCAGATGATTATGTCTCCCAAAGTTGGCTTTCTGCTAATCAAAGGATAGCGCTGCGGAGCTGGGTTCTTCATAATGGCCAAGCAAACTCCCCGTGGATCCTTGTAATTCAGATGGGGCAGCCTGCTCACATCCGATCCATGTAGCAGTCGACTCTGTTCTTAGTTCTTCAATCTCAGCCAATCCGGGTGATAATGTTGATCCTTTAACGCAGTCCAGTCATCCCTCATTAGATCCGGGTTCCAGAAGCTTGTATCCGCTGACCAGCGCGTAGGTTTCCCTAAGCGTTGATCCCCAGGTCCCTTCCGCCAAATTTGACACCCGGGTGGACTATCATCCGATTTCCTGCTAACTCTATCATAGTTGTTATCATTTTAGCGGTTAACTAATTTAGAAGTTTGGTCATTGGATATTTTGCCAGATTTATTTATAATGCATAGTAAAATCTGTTTATTCAATTTGCCCTCACAATAAACCACATTGGTTGGTACCAAATCGGTCCACAAAAATATCTCTATGTGATTTTCGCGGAAGATTCTTCTCAAAATTCATTTTTTCTTTTATTCTCCTTTCTTCCATTCACATAAAAAAATAAAAAATAAAATAAAATAAAATTGTCTTCAATGATGAACACACACTTGTAGTTACAAAAGTGTTTTGCCAAAAATTTCTCTTATAAATTTCTACTTAAATTTTTTCCTAACTTTAAAATTACTATTAATTTTAATTTACGATACAATTTCTATTTACTATTAAAATTACTATTTAAAATAATAAATTTGTTTTTAATAAAAATACTATACCTTTAAAATATCTATTAAATGAAAAACAAAATATTAATATTAACCATTTTATTTATTAAAACAATTATTCCCTAATTTCAAATTAAAATAACAAATGTCTCTCTCCACTATTTAAATTTAAATTATATATGTTTTCACAGTTACACAATGGAAAAAGAACAGGTGATGAATGAGTGGTCTGAAAAGTGGCTTTTTTTTATATGAAAATCTTTATTTATGAATTTTGATAGCCGTACGTTTTCGCATGAAAATCCAGATTTTCCTGGCATAGAATTCATTGTCTTTTCATGTACTTAAAAAAAAGTGATGATCTGTTTGATATATTTATAATTTTATAGAATTATTAATATATTGGATATTGATAATAAATGAAATGATGGGAGGAGATTAAAATAGTTTATGGGATTATTAGTTGTTTGTTTTTATATTTTGTAATTTATTTATTTTTATTGAAATTGATGACTAGACTAAAAATAGTCTATGGGGTTATTAGTTCATTGTTTTTCACCTTTTGAAATTCAATTTTTTTTTTTTTATTTAAATTGATGATGAGTTGGCCCAACTGGCCAACCTTCCAACCATTCCTTCACTGAAAAGACAATGCCAAGAAACTGATGCTAACTTTCTCTGATGTTTTTGAATGCATCACATTCCAAAATGAAATTCCGATTCCACTGCCCCAAAATGTACACACACGTTCTTCCCAAGCTTCTTTAGGCCTTTTCCATGGTCCTATTTCACACCGAAGTTGATGCCAGTTGGTTCTTAATTGAGCAATAAGAACCTTTGCCCTCCAAGGAATGTTATCTCCAATGAACTCTTTTTGTTGTAGATCACACTTAGGGTTGAATTCCTCAATATAGTACTTATTCTTTCTACCCAACTCTTTTCCCCATACCAGTTTACCCAGTTTACGAAACTTCTCTATAACAAAATTCTTTAGCTCCTCGCTATTTGTGGGACAGGTTTGTGGGACAGGCATTAAAGTAGATATTCCATGTGTAGTTTTGTTTCAATCACTCATATTTTTATTGAAGATAAGATTAGGCCATCTACCTAATCCCATTTGCTCAATTATTTTTAGATATCTTATTAACTTCATCATAACAATTACTAATACAAATTTTGTGGGACAGGCATTAAAGTAGATATTCCATTTTTTATTCCATGTGTAGTTTTGTTTCAATCACTCATATTTTTATTGAAGATAAGATTAGGCCATCTACCTAATCCCATTTGCTCAATTATTTTTAGATATCTTATTAACTTCATCATAACAATTACTAATACAAATTTTGTGGGACAGGCATTAAAGTAGATATTCCATTTTTTATTCCATGTGTAGTTTTGTTTCAATCACTCATATTTTTATTGAAGATAAGATTAGGCCATCTACCTAATCCCATTTGCTCAATTATTTTTAGATATCTTATTAACTTCATCATAACAATTACTAATACAAATTTTGTGGGACAGGCATTAAAGTAGATATTCCATTTTTTATTCCATGTGTAGTTTTGTTTCAATCACTCATATTTTTATTGAAGATAAGATTAGGCCATCTACCTAATCCCATTTGCTCAATTATTTTTAGATATCTTATTAACTTCATCATAACAATTACTAATACAAATTACTCAGGTTTCATTTGACATTATTTTATTTTATAAAGTACTAAACTTTTTATTTTAAACTAACTCATTATATCCATTACTAAATAATGTAACTATTTCAATCCTAAAAGAACATATACTACCCCATTTATTTATTTATTATATGGTTTAATAGACTAAACGTATAAATATTGGTTACCATTGCCATTTGGGTTATACTGTTAACCAATGTCAAAAAGTAACATTAGTTTTTTTTTTTGGTTTCTGATTACTCATCAAAATAATGTGGGTCCACTGTTGAACAAAATGCGTTTTCATTTTTCTTCTCTTTTCAAGAGATACTCGTGATTAATTTGATTTGAAATAGATGAGCATGATGAAGATGTAATTTCATTTATCAACAAGAACGGCTGCGTAGCAGCTAGTCCCTGCAAAGCACATGGAATGGGTCTAGTGTCTAGATGTGGCTTGCTTGCTTGTGGGGGCGAAAAGCTAGGCTTCAGCGTTGAAGGTTCTGCCGTTGTTGCTGCCGTTGAGTGATGCAATCACCGGAATCGAAACTCGCCTCCCTAGCAGGCAGTGGCTTAACAGAATTCTCGCTATTGCAAACGACTGGTTGTTCGCATTCTGTCTTCAAAAAGGCAAGCTCTGCTGAAATCCCTTCATTGATTCTCTCAGAACATCAACCTCCCCTTGCAATTATATCAGATAAATGACATTGTTTGTCCTGTTATAAAAAACTTAAATTATGTTTCAATTAGCTGAAATCTAAGGGTAATTAGATAATTACCTGTAAAAAACTTAAATTATGTTTCAATTAGCTGAAATCTAAGGGTAATTAGGTAATTACCTGTTCTGTATGTTCATGTAAAAGAAAATATTTGCCATGGGTCACCAATAATGCTCTTAGCAATTCCTGGTAACTGCAATGTTTCCCGGCCATTCGCTTGCCTGAAGGTAACAATTGCGATAGTTATAACGGTGCTATGTTTCTTTGGAACAAATACTCTGGCCTTTTATGCCGGAGCCATCCACGATGTGCCCAATTTTCAGCATAGCCCCCTCATTTACCGACTTGCGCGCTTTGCCTTGAATGAATTCAATAAGCAACAAGTTTGTATGTGTGCCTATTCCCATTTCTTTCTTGAAGGGAACAGTAATTGCATTCTCTTACATTTTTAGATTCTTAACAAGATTTGGGTTTCATTGGAAATAGTTGTTTTGGGGAAGAAAAGGCTAAAATTGTGTGTTGTGATGCAGCAAGGAAAGGCTACTCTGCCCAGCAATTCTTGGTAACTGCAATGTTTCCCGGCCATTCGCTTGCCTGAAGGTAACAATTGCGATAGTTATAACGGTGCTATGTTTCTTTGGAACAAATACTCTGGCCTTTTATGCCGGTGCCATCCACGACGTGCCCAATTTTCAGCATAGCCCCCTCATTGACCGACTTGCGCGCTTTGCCTTGAATGAATTCAATAAGCAACAGGTTTGTATGTGTGCCTATTCACATTTCTTTCTTGAAGGGAACAGTAATTGCATTCTCTTACATTTTTAGATTCTCAACAAGATTTGGGTTTTCATTAACAATAGTTGTTTCGGGGAAGAAAAGGCTAAAATTGTGTGTTGTGATGCAGCAAGGAAAGGCTACTCTGCCCGCTACTAGAAACCATAAAGGCCTTACTATTTATAATGACACCTATATGAGCTATCAAATCATAAGCATCACCTCATTGGAATTTAAGCATCAAAGCAAGCTCTGGTGGTTTCAGCTAAGGAACCAATTGATCGTGATCGGTTATTCAGGGCATCTCAGAGCTATTACTAAACAGAGCTTCTTAACACAACAATTTTAGAAAGAAAAAAAAATGGGTGCGAGGCTGAATTAAGAACAAGTACCCGGGATCGTTGCAGAAAACAATGGGCGTCTGATGGATGCATGCAAATGGCGCAGATGGGAAGCATCCTTACCTCGTGATAGTTCTTGGGTTGGTCTACCTCGTCTCGTACTTCTATTGATGGGCTGATAACGGACTGCCCTCGCTAGATGGTTGTCAGGCTGATAAGTAGTATCCTGTACCTCGTGATAGTTCTTCGGCTGGGAAGCATCCTTACCTTGTGATTGTTCTTGGGCTGGTCTACCTCTTCTCGTACTTCTATTGATGGGCTGATGACTGTGACAAATGTTACAGTGTGGCACCTGGTATGGAACCTGTGGCACCTGGTAACCTGTATGACACCTGTTATATGCAGACAAAACCAGACATAACCGATGCGTACAAAGTGGTGGGTACAAAGCAATCGACACTACAAACAATACAAACTGCAAACAATCCAAACTAATGCTAAGAAACGCTAACATTAAAACATGAAATCCTGACGGTCAGCAAAAATAAACAAGCCTAAGGAAAATAATCTAAGCTCCGACCTCTCCCACGTCGGGAAGAGGCCAAATAAGATGGCAAACCTGAGCACTTTGGTCATCCTAGCACACAACGTTTCAAAACCTTGCTCTAACCAATGCATTCTCTGAAATAGCACCTTGATTTAATGCTAAATCAACCAAAATGGATTACTATAGTCCCTGGCCATTGCCAGATGGCAGGGACTAATAAATGTAGGGTGTGTGAATCCATTAGACTTTCTTTAATGCAAAATAAACCATACATTTTAGAAAAAATATTCAACACTTTTTTTCATGAATAGACAAGGTCGCTAAAGATTACATGGCTGAATGAAAACATCTCATTTAAATTATTTTTATATAGAATTGTGATAAAACAATGCACTGTACACTACACTTTCGCAAATTTCGCAAATTTCTACGCATTTTGTTTTCGACAAAAGAATTACTAATATAAAAAATGTAGTAAAAATTTCAATTAATCTAATTATTTTGAAATTTCTATTTACCTGGTATCTTTTAAAGGGACTAAAATTAACCTAATATCTTCTAAGGAGACCAGAATTTGTAGTCATGAGAATAATTTAGATTCTTGAAAAAAAAAATTAAAAGTGGGAGGGGCTAGTTCCCTTAAGAAGCATTTATGGGCTCTCTTTTTGTACATATATTTATGTCAGAACAAGCTAACATCCTGTCACATCTAGTTACATCACATTACAACCACATAGAAACTTATATGTTGCAGCGCAATGATACATATCGGGGTTCGATCGTTGGTGGGGTGCGTGGGGTGTGTGGCAGCCGACTGCCCAACCAATTGATCCATGCACTCGCATGCAAAATTTACATTCTTGAAATTACTATGATTCATGATGGAATTTTGAGATGATTCACATTAAAAAAATCCTTCACTTAGGATGATTTGTTAATTTTATTATGGCCCTAGGTATGTGTAGCATTAGCCTTTTTATTAGGGCAAAAGGCTTGATTCAATTTACTTTGAAAAGTCATCCTTACTCTTACATCAAAAAAAATCTTCACATCTACATCAATGGTATGAATGTTAAACATCAAATTTAATTTATAACAGAGAACCAATATAATATAATAAATAATTTCAAAAAGTTAAAAGGTCAATTGAATGTAGTTTAAATTATTAAGAGAAATGTTATCTTTTTTGTCTAGGTTTAATTTTCACATTTAACATGTTGAGTTCATAATGAGTATAGCTTTGTAACGACTTAAAGATTTGTTTTTTTTTCTTCTGAGAATCACTGAAAGACTAAACTTATAGATTGTTAGAAACAAGAACTATTAATTGAAAAAAAATGTTCTAATATAAATCCACTTGATATTTGTATAACCACTTCTTATATTTAAGGGCATAGAAAAGTACATTATGTATATAATGTCAATGATATCCTTGAATCTATCATACTTCGCATAGCTACCACCTAAGCCAAAACAATTGTTTTAGTTAGGATGTCTCTTCCTACTTAAAGTATGAAATGTTGAAAGAAAAGAAAGAAGTAATCAACCTAGTGCAAGGCACTCTAAATCTCAAGGCATGAAATGTTGGAAAGGAAGTAATGAGCCTAGCGCAAGGAACTTTGAAGGATAGTTTTCTAGAAAATGCTTGGTAAGTCAAACATGTCAAAGGAGAAAATGCTAAGCACATTTAGTCCTCATAAGTCATGAATCGTTAGAGGGAGATATGTGAATTATTGAAGAGATTGTAAAACCACCTTTTAATCTCAGAATAAGGGTGACATCTAAATATGAAGTGTTCCTCTAAATAAAGAAATTGTGAATGCACAATGCTACTAGGGAATATGGTGGCTTGTGTCAATGTGAAATTGATGGGGATTGACTCCAAGTTGTGCTAGAGGAACTCTCAAATTGAGAGGTCACTCAAATATGGGGTATCCATGATCCAGGAGGATTCCCATAAACAATCAAAATTGATGATCTCAAATGTTGATGAAAAGGTCTTCATGTCGAAGTACTCATCAAGAGATTTCCAACACAATTTGAACATGCTTAAAAGAGATTGTATGCAAAAGTTATGGCTTTTAGAAGTTGAAGGCAAAGTAGGGGTAGGCATTAACATGTAGCACACTCACATGATGACACGTGACATGAAAATAGGATGACATGTGGCATAAGAAATGACACATAGCACACTTACCAGTTGACATGGTATTATGTGGGTCAATCAGACACTACCACACAAACCAACCAACAATTTCCATGTGACACTATGTGGGCCAACCTAAGGCTGTCACATGGACCCTCTAGAAGAGTAATCATGGATTATCTTTAATGTATGGAAATAAAAATAATTGTGAAAATAATACATATTTGGGAAATATTCGAGAAAATCCCAAAGCTTATAGTAACATGATATCATATTATGTAAAAGGTGTAACTAATAGAAGTCAGACCTTTGACATCCTCCAAGTATAATCAAACAACTTACCACTACACCAAAACATAAATATGTTGGGATATTTATAGGCTTTAACCCTGTACAATTAGTACTACAAACATATTCTTGATAAAAACATAAAAGATCCAATTGCAAGCATGCACATTAACACAGATTTTAGCATGGAAACCCAAAACCGAGAAAAC
>APFE031677844.1:57230-73930 GCA_000404065.3 Pinus taeda | reverse complement strand
ACATCCATAAATCGTCAATCAATTACCATAGATTAGAATACAAACGTAGTTCCTTAATCGAAACTATAAATGATGCAGGAGCATCTAGCTGACAAGGCAAAGACAAAAGTGAGGGTGATGTGGTTTCTGAAGAGGACAGAGAAATTAATTCATTGAGTGGATATCATACTTGTTTTTTTTTATTTATTACTTTTCTTTTATTAAGTTGCCTAAGATTAATGTAATAAATTGTAATTAGGAGCAGTAGTAATTAATTAGAGTCATTGTTTCCAGGCAGTTAATTTACTGTTGTAAAAGCATGAAAATAAAATGTACTAGACAACCATGCAAAGTTCCATATGAGGAATAACTGATGTAACCAATTGAACAAACTAACAACAGTTAGGATAGTTTGTAAACAATGTTATTAAAAAGAGAGCCAAAGCACAATAGAGGGGTTCGGACTGAAGAAGAAATATAGAAAGGAAAAATATAATTTTTCTATGCACATACATCCCTACATCGTACTTTATATTAGATTACTGTGTAAAGATTGTTAATGCATTGCTACAGGTCCTAAATCAAAAGGGGAGATAATCATATTCGGAGGAGAAGTAATGGCACCCAGCTACGGGCGACTCAAACAAAATAACCAGATATAAAACAAAGAAATCATTTATGTAATTACATTATACGAAGTCAGAATTTGCAATTCCAGTGGAACGAACAACCACTGTAAACATCAGGTATGCAAACTTACAAACATAACCAAATTCAATTCCAAAGTTGAGTTCATATACAGTCATCAAAATCATTGTTCATTTACATTCTGTGCAAAGCAAAGGAATGAACCCAGTTCACGGACATGGGAACCGTAATAATTACAAACAAAAACCAAACCCCATAAGTCCCCAACTCATTCCTACAACCCAACAACGGTGTTACACGACTAAAAAAAACCAAATACAGACAGCGGCTCGAGGCCAGCAACAATATCAACCCCACAAGTCGTACTACTAAGGACAAGCAAACCACAAATGAACAAAACGACACTACTCAGATTTCATTCGGGATAGCTGAGTGTCCAAGCGCCTAAACCCTCGGGTGGCTCTACCTGCAAGGGAAACAACCAGACGAGATTAGTCCTTGTGAAAGGGAATGCAGGGGAACTAGAAAATTGAATGAAAAAATAAAATACAGAGAATTCGTTTACCTGACAGACAAGCCATGACCGCAACCATACCTTCGAATTGTCTTCCTGCTCACGAGGAGCCGAAGACGTTAGATCCAGGTAGAAAAACGAGTATAAGTATCCAGCATAGAAAGGGAACTTACCAGGTAAGCTGGCGGAGGAACCGATGGAGAACGCCGCCAGAATTTTGCCGAGATTGTGAAGGAATCGAACCAGTGCTGGAGAACGAGACCAAGAACCATATGACCATCAACCAACACACAGAGGAAACAAATCGTGAAAACACAGGCAAGAAATCGAGTAAAGGATGCACAGAGGCAGAGACCCATTAAAGCCGACACCAAACACACGGTAACAGTCGACATACAAGCAGAAGACTCGAAGAAAAACAAACCTTACCAGGGTTTCATCAATTTGCCAGGTGAACGGAAGACTCCCAAGTCAAATCCCGAACCATTGAAGCAGTGAAGACCGCCGAGAGCATGCAGCTCGAAGAACCCAGACAAACAAAACCCTGAATAGACCAAAGGAAACCACATTGAAGCTGTGAAGGCTACCAGGAGCTCGTAGCTCAGAGAACCAGGGGGACAAGCCTCAAACCAAAACAAAAACATCATAGTGAAATTGCAAGAGGTCGCCGAGAGCTCACAGAGCAAATGACCGGGAGAAACAACGAATAACCAAATGAGTGCGAGGGTGGTGAAACACTATACCAAGGCAGGTTTTTAGAATTCCGAGGAGGGACAGATGTCCACCAAACACATAACCAGCGTACAATTACCGTAACCTCATTCAATTAAACGCAGATTGAAATCAATTGTCATATATCCAAAATCTTTTGATTGATATTATTAACTGTTTGTACACCATCAAGTGGAGCGCATCGACGGCGAGACCACGTGAGCTGGCCCCATCAAGTGGTATTAGAGCAAGAAATTGAAGAAAAAAAGAGGGAGATGGACATTCAAAGACGAGGATGTGGAAGAGGTGTGCGCAGAGTAGCAGACAAGGGCTTGAGGGAAGAGCTGAGAGTCCTTATTGCTCGCTTAGAACTAGTGGAGGCAGGAAGAAGAAGAGACCCAGAACTTGGGGATGATAGTGAAGAAGAAGCAGTAACTGCTACGGACGGATCAGAGGAAGAAGCCCTGAAGTTGAGACTGTTGAGATCTGTACTGTTAGCTAGCAGCAAACCCAAACCTGAGATCCCTAACTATGATGGAAGTCTATCCGCAGATGTTCTGCTGGATTGGGTAAGTGAGTTAGATAAGTATTTTGAAAATGAAGAGATCAGTGAGGACAAAAGAGTTAGATTTGCTACAACCAAGTTAAAAGGACACGCTGCTTTATGGTGGGATAGTGTCCAAGCGGACAGGAAGAGGATGAACAAGCTACCGATAAGGAAGTGGCCAAGGATGGTGGCAAAACTGAAGGGCAGATTTTTACCTAAAGATTATCAGGTCGAACTTTATCGATGAGTGCAGAATTTAAGGCAGAAAGGTATGACCGTAAAGGAATACACAGAAGAGTTTTATTGTGTAAACTTGCGGGCTGGTTATATTGATGATACTCCAGAGAAGACAGCGAGATACGTGAATGACTTGAGTTTGGAAATACTGGATGAGATCGGTATTCTCTCTCCACGAAATATAGAAGAAGCCTTTCAGAGTGCTGTAAAGGCTGAAGAAAAAATTAACAGGAAACACAATAATAGGAGAGGACGAGGAAATGGCAGAGGGCGAGGACAGTCCTACGGCAGAGGGAGAACTGCCACTAACAGCGAAGAAGGCAACATCTCCAGAACTTCAGGGACAGCAGAGAAGGGAGATAGCACTAGAGGAGGTTGGCCATATCAGCGGGGAAGAGGAAATGGTCGCGAAAGAGGGACTAACGTCCAGTGCTACAAGTGCCATAAGTGGGGGCACAGATCCTTCGAATGCCCGGAAGTCGAGCATGCTGGGCAGAGGGGAGCATTTGTTGCGCAGCCTGAGGAAGCTGAAGCACAGCCCCGGGAGGTAGAAAATTTGGAAGAAATAGAAGAGGCTTTAGTTTTAAACAAAGTGTTGTTGAAGCCAACCAAGGAGATGGCTGAACAGACACAACGGAAGGCATTGTTTCGAACAGTTTGCAAATCACATGGGAAGTGTTGAAAATTGATCATAGACAGCGGAAGTACAAATAACTTAGTTGCCACCGAGATGGTGGAAAAGCTGGGATTGAAGCGACTTAAGTATCCCACACCTTACAAGGTGTCGTGGCTACAGAAAGGCCACCAACTATTAGTTGATGAACAATGCGAGGTTGAATTTCATATTGGCAAATACTAGGACAAGGTTGTCTGCGATATTATGCCAATGAACGTATGCCATATACTGCTAGGGAGACCGTGGCAGTATGATCGGAAGGTGACGCACGATGGGAAGACGAATTGTTACAAATTTGTGAAAGATGGAGTCAAACATATGCTTGTACCCATCCAAGAGGAGGATGCAGCAGAATCAAGTGGAACAAAAGCATTTTTAATAGGAGGAAAACAATTTGTTAAGCAGATTGAGGAAAACGAGGTGAATTATGCGATTGTAAGAAGGACAAGAACAATGTTGCTGAACACAGAAAAGTCAGAATTGCCTACAGAGATTCAGGAGCTGTTGGAAGAATTTAAGGACATTGTAGTCCACGATTTACCAGATAAGTTGCCTCCCAAGAGAGGCATTAGCCATCATATCGATTTCATACTTGGAGCAAGCCTATCGAACAAGGCAACATATAGAATGAGCCCGAAAGATAATGAAGAGATTCGTAAACAGGTGCAGGAGTTGCTGGATAAGGGACCGGTCAGAGAAAGTTTGAGCCCTTGTGCGGTACCAACAGTACTCGCACCCAAGAAGGGTGGAGAATGGCAGATGTGTACGGATTCACGAGCTATCAATAAAATCACTATTCGGTACAGATTTCCCCTACCCAGAATGGATGACATGATGGATTGTCTTAGCGGGGAAGCTTACTTCACGAAGATTGATCTGAAGAGTGGATATCATCAGATCAGGATTAGAGAAGGAGATGAGTGGAAGACAGCTTTCAAGACTAATGAAGGGCTGTACGAATGGCTAGTTATGCCATTTGGATTAAGCAATGCTCCTAGTACTTTTATGAGATTGATGAATGAGATGTTAAAAGAATTTATTGGCAAGTTTGTGATAGTTTAGCTTGACGATATTTTGATTTTCAGTAGAACGAAAGGAGAACACCTTCAACATGTTCGAAGGGTATTAGAGAAGTTACAGCAGAACAAACTGCTGATAAACTTAAAGAAATGTACTTTCCTGCAGAAGGAACTGGTCTATTTGGGGTTTGTAATTGCAGAAAATGAATTGAAGATGGACCCAGAAAAGATTGCGACAATCATAAATTGGCCGTCACTTAAGAGCTTTTTTGAGGTACGCAGTTTTCACGGACTGGCAAGTTTTTATCGGAAATTTAATAGGAACTTCAGTGAAATCTGCGCGCCGATGCTAGACACCATCAAAAAGGCCAGTCAGCCTTTTTGTTGGATCTAAGCAGCAGAGGACAGCTTTCAACTTTTGAAGCGAAAGATTACAAAGAGGCCAATCCTGAGGCTACCCGACTTTAACAAACTTTTGCAGGTTCGATGTGACGCAAGTGGGACAACTATTGGCGCTATGCCCAGTCAGGAAGATAGACCGGTGACATTCTTTACTGAGAAATTAAATGAAAGTAGGCAGAAATACTCCTCGTATGACAAGGAATTTTATGTCGTGGTCCAAGCTTTAAAGTATTGGAGATACTACCTGCTGGGCAATGAATTTGTATTATTTTCTGATAATTCAGTGTTACAATATGTAATGCAGCAGCACAAATTAAACCATAAGCACACCAAATGGGTAGAATACTTGCAGAGTTTCACTTTCATGTTAAAACACATTAGTGGGCAAGCCAATAAAGTGGCAGATGCCTTGAGCAGAAGAGCTTTGCTCTTACAGGAAAGCAGAATACAGGTGATGGGATTCGAACATCTAAAGGATTTGTACCAGACCGACACAGACTTCAAGGAAGCCTTTGAAGCCTGCCAAAATCCCGTGTTGAGGAATACAAGTCCATGGTTGGACTACAATTTGCAGGAAGGACTATTGTTCAGAGGTGGATAGTTATGTATCCCAGACTGTTCGATGAGGGAAAATATTGTACGGGAGAAACATAGTGGTGGTCTAGCCAGTCATTTTGGCATAAACAAAACTTTGGAGCAGATCGGACACTTTTATTACTAGCCCAGAATGCGAAGGGATGTACAACGATATGTGAACAGGTGTAAAGTTTGCCAACTGGCAAAAGGACACAATCAAAATACTAGACTTTACACGCCACTACCTGTTCCAAGCAGGCCACGGGACTCAGTCAGCATTGACTTTGTCTTGGGACTGCCTAGAACGCAACGGGGGTATGACTCGGTGATGGCGGTGGTAGATAGATTTTCAAAAATGGTTCATTTTATTCCTTGCCGGAAAACTAGTGATGCCACGTACGTAGCTCACCTGTTTTTCGCGGAGGTTGTTAGATTACATGGCCTACCCAATTCTATCGTTTCTGACAGGGATGTAAAATTCACAAGACACTTTTGGCGCACCCTGTGGAAAAAGTTGGGCACGCAATTGAATTTCAACTCTGCGTATCATCCGTAGACTGATGGACAAACGGAAGTGGTGAACAGGAGTTTGGAAAATTTATTACAGAGTTTGACTGGGGAAAAATCACGATTATGGGATCGTGCTCTTGCCCAGGCGGAATTCGCTTATAACGATTCGCCCAATTGCAGCATGGTACATAGCCCATTCCAAATCTTGTACGACATGCATCCTTGGGGAATACATGAACTGCGAGATTTGGGAAAATTAGAATGAAGAAGCGCAGATGGAGAATATTTTGCCGAAGCAATGAGCGAACTACATGAACAAGTAAAATTAAAATTGCAGGATAACGTACAGAAATACAAGCAACAAGTAGATTCAAGGCGAAGAGAAGTACAATTTAATGTTGGAGATGAGGTCCTCACGCACTTGCGCAAGGAACGATTTCCTAAGGGCACGTATAATAAATTAAAATTAAAAAAAAATTGGTCCCTGCAAAATCTTGCGTAAATTTTCAGCTAACGCCTACGAAATTCAGCTACCACCTGATATAGGCATATCACCTATTTTCAATGTGGCGGATCTGTTCCCATATACTGCCCAAGCAGAGGAAGATAGTGTGGTATGGCCAGAACGGGACACCCAAGTGGGAAATAGTTCTTGGATGAGGCATATGCCTTCGGCTCAATCCCATGAGATTGAAGGGATTCTCAGTACCCAGGTAGCCAAGAAGACAAGTAGGAAGGAATATCTACGATATCTCATCAAGTGGAGAGACCGTCCAATGGAGGACAGCTCATGGCTCAACGCGACGCAGATACAGAAGGCTGGATATTTGGTGGAGGAGCTCATAGAACGGAGCCATGATTTTCTTTTACCCCAGGAGCTTGATGCAGGAGCATCTAGTTGACAGGGCAAAGACAAAAGTGAGGGTGATATGGTTTCTAAAGAGGACAAAGAAATTGATTCATTGAGTGGATAGCATACTTGTTTTTTTTATTTATTTATTACTTTTCTTTTATTAAGTTGCCTAAGATTAATGTAATAAATTGTAATTAGGAGCAGTAGTAATTATTTAGAGTCATTGTTTCCAGGCAGTTAATTTACTGTTGTAAAAGCATGAAAAGAAAATGTACTAGACAACCATGCAAAGTTCCGTATGAGGAATAACTGATGTAACCAATTGAACAAACTAACAACCGTTAGGACAGTTTATAAACAGTGTTATTAAAAAGAGAGACAAAGCACAATAGAGGGGTTCGGACTGAAGAAGAAATATAGAAAGGAAAAATATAATTTTTCTGTGCACATACATCCCTACAACGTCCTAAACAATTATGTAATACTTTATATTAGATTACTGTGTAAAGATTTTTAACGCATTGCTATAGGTCCTAAATCAAAAGGGGAGATAATCAAATTCGGAGGAGAAGTAATTGTACCCAGCTATGGGGGACTCAAACAAAATAACCAGATATAAAACAAAGAAATCATTTATGTAATTACATTATACGAAATCGGAATTTGCAATTCCAATGGAGCGAACAACCACTGTAAACACTAGGTATGCGAACTTACAAACATAACCAAATTCAATTACAAAGTTGAGTTCATATACAGTCATCAAAATCATTGTTCATTTACATTTTGTGCAAAGCAAAGGAACGAACCCAATTCACCGACATGGGAACCGTAATAATTATAAACGAAAACCAAACCCCATAAGTCCCCAACTCATTCCTACAACCCAACGACGGCGTTACACGACTAAAAAAACAAAATACAGACAACGACTCGAGGCCAGCAACAATATCAACCCCACAAGTCGTAATACTAAGGACAAGAAAACCACAAATGAACATAACGACACTACCCGGATTTCATTCGGGATAGCTGAGTGTCCAAGCGCCGAAACCCTCGGGTGGCTCTACCTGCAAGGGAAACCACCAGACGAGATTAGTCACTGTGAAACAGAATGTAGGGGAACTAGAAAATTGAATGAACAAATAAAATACAAAGAATTCGTTTACCTGACAGACAAGCCATGACCGCAACCATACCTTCGAATTGTCTTCCTGCTCACGAGGAGCCGAAGACATTAGATCCAGGTAGAAAAATGAGTATAAGTATCCAGCATAGAAAGGGAACTTACTAGGTAAGTTGGCGGAGGAACCGACGGAGAAAGCCACCATAATTTTGCCGAGATTGTGAAGGAATCGAGCCAGTGCTAGAGAATGAGACTAAGAACCATATGACCATCAACCAACACACAGAGGCAACAAATCGTGAAAACACAGGCAACAAATCGAGTAAAGGACGCATAGAGGCAGAGACCCATTAAAGCCGACACCAAACACATGGTAACAGTCGACATACAAGCAGAAGGCCCGAAGAAAAACAAACCTTACCAGGGTTTCATCAATTTGCCAGGTGAACGGAAGACTCCTAAGTCAAATCCCGAACCATTAAAGCCGTGAAGACCGCCGAGAGCATGTAGCTCGAAGAACCCAGACAAACAAAACCCCGAACAGACCAAAGGAAACCGCAATGAAGCCGTGAAGGCTACCAGGAGCTCGTAGCTCAGAGAACCAGGTGGACAAGCCTCAAACCAAAACAAAAACATCACAGTGAAACTGCAAGAGGTCGCCGAGAGCTCACAGAGCAAATGACTGGGAGAAACAATGAATAACCAAATGAGCGCGAGGGTGGTGAAACCCTATACCAAGGCGGGGTTTTAGAATTCTGAGGAGGGACAGATGTCCACCAAACACATAACCAACGTACAATTATCGTAACCTCATTCAATTAAACGCAGATTGAAATCAATTGTCATATATCCGAAATATTTTGATTGATATTAGTAATTGTTGGTACACCATCAAGTGGAGCGCATCGACAATGGGACCACGTGGGCTGGCCCCATCAATAAAACCATGAGAAAAACCACCATGCACCACAAAACCACTAAAGGAAAAGCTGTGTGCAAAATCCACAAAATATGGATGTAAAAACACAACAATAAAAAAAAACATTGGTTGTTTCACCTAACCCCTAAATATGAGAGTTTTTTTTCTCTCCTACAACCCCATCCCATCCACTACGCCCAACACAACATACAACACATGAAGGTAGTTTCGCAAAGAATGTAACAGACACCAACATTCTTCCAAATTTTCTTGCACATGGGGGATTGTAGGAGAACAAGATCATAAATCTAGGGCAATAATACTCACAGTTTCTCTACACAAAAAGAAATTCTCAATACTCAGATTTTTTTAACGAACTTGCAACATTCTTCAAAGTGTCCACCTTTGCTAACACCTCATTTTCTTCAATCATATCTATCACAAAGTAACATTGAACACCAATGTATCTTATCTTAGATTGATATGTTGGGTTCTTTACTAGGAAGATTGCACTCTAATTGTCACAATCTATCTTCACAACTCATTATACCAACCTAATACCTTAATACAATCTTTGTAGCCATATTGTTTCCTTCCTTGCATGAGTGGTTGTCATGTATTCAACTTCTACAATCGAGAGTTTCACTACATAATGTCTCTTGCTTTTCCAACTAATTACTCATATATATAGGTTAAACACAGACCAACTTATAGATCTTTTATAATATATATCTCCAGCCTAGTTTGCATCAACAAAGCCATGTATGTCTAACATTATATCTAATCCTAGTCTTCCATGGTAGTACAATCCATAGCTAGTGGTGCTCTGCAAATACCTGAATACCTCTTTACTGATGTCTAGTGCTCCTTTTCTATTTTTGACATATACATGTTTGATACTCCCATTTGCATGTGCAATGTCCAATCTAGTATAGACTATTGCATATACAAAAACTTCCAACTACATTGACATATAAAACACAAGATGTATCCTCCTATGTTGTGGGACACTAATATGCATATAATTTTACACCTCTAGGAATAGATACCTTTACTGGTTTACATTCTTACATATTAAGTACTAAAATCAATCCCCTTGTGGGATGACAGGATGTTATCCCCTCTACCTGTTTTGAAATCCCATATGGGGACACCTTTGGCCCATTATGATAAGGCTCAAGGAGTAGGCTCCCCCTTATTCATGGAGTCATATTTTTTTTGGTATATCTAGCTTGAGGGTTGTTGGATATACTCTTGGTGTTATAGTGACAACCACTAGGTTTGATCCAAAACCTCGTCTATATTAATCCAATGAATTACCGATTCACCATAGCTAAAAAAACAAACTATTAAAAACATATCCCCAGTAATAAAAAATCAATCAATTATATTGATTATAAAAAAATGTCAAAATTTGAAATTGATAAATTATTATTTTTAATAAAATAAATTAGGTTTCAATATTCTTATTACAATGAAAACATAATTATATAATATTATATTTACAATTTTATTAATTAAAATAATTCATCCCTAATTTCAAATTAAGATCACTAACTAATATTTATTTACATTATTTTAATTTAATAATATGTTTTTACATTCACACTTGGAAAAGACCGAGAACAACCAGGTTATGAATAATTGGTGTCTCACGTGTCTGTTTTTCTATGAAAGTCACTGTTCCAGAATTTTGATAGCGGTACGTTTCGGCACGAATATACAGATTTTCATGGGATAGAATTTATTGCCTTGAGCACCATATCATAGATATGGTATACATCATCTACTTCACATAACTACCACCTAAGCCAAGACAATGGTCATGAGGTCTCTTCCTACTCAAGATATGAAACATTGGAAAAAGGAAATATTCAGTCTAGCCCAAGGCACTCTAAATGATTTTCCTTTAGAAAATGCTTGGCAAGTCAAACAGATCAAAGAAAAAAATTAAAAAGCTAAGCACGTTTGGTCCTCATAAATCGTGAATCCTTAAAGGGAGATATCTGAACCCCTAAATAGATTGTAAAGCCATCTTTTAATCTCATAATAGGGAGGGCATATAAATATGAAGTGACTTTCTAAAGAAATATGTTGACATGCACAATGCTCCTAGGGAATATGGTAGTTTTTGTCAATGTAAAATTGATGGGGATTGACTCCAAGTTGTGCTAGAGGAACTCTCAAATTGGAAGGTCACTCAAATATGGGGTACCCAAAAAGGTCTACTTCATAGTTTTTCCAATAACATAAAGGACATGAGTGCTAGATGCAAACACCTAAGGTAATGAAAGTGAGAGTTGAAAATCCACCTAAGCCTATGTATAATTATCACTACTTCAATATTAATGAAAAATGAATGGGACGTAATCCAACTTTGAGAAAATAACACCCTGTAGCACCAATCTCTTTGGCATGAAGTCATAGTATAACATTGAAACAAGTATTCTCATATACGGAAAGCAAACATTCACAACTTCTTCCTTCCCATCTCTTTTGAAATTTGAGGTTCACCCTTCACTTGAAACATAAATGCATGGTAATCATGTATTTATTTCCCTTCGCTTCATGTTAACATAGATTAATATAGTGTCCACAAAATTTATGTAGTGTTTTAAGATTGTATGAAGAGAGGCTAGGTTGATAGGCTCTAGTAGTGTAAGTTTTTTCTTTCTTTAGAAAAAAAAGGTGTTTTTGGTGTGGGGTGGGAGGTGTGACGGTGGTGGGTGGCAGGGATTTCGGTGGTGGGTGGCAGGGGTTTCATTTACAAATCTAATGGATAAAAAGAAGAGGATATTACATGGGTTTTGGGAAATACTTCCCGTAACAAAGATGAAGTAGTGGAAGTCTTGCATTTTCAAATTATAATCATAAACACAAGGGTTAGAAAAGCCAAGTTATTAATGACTTTATGGCAATTTTGTGATCCCATCCGCCAAACCCCCTTACAACATAAAATTATTAAGGATTTGTCAAAGATCATAAATGCATAATTAAATTATAAATGCAAAACTAATATTAAAATTTTGATATAATTTAATGTGTGTAACTATATAAAATATAAGAATAAATTACACCATTTAAATTTATAATCTAAATTTAAATTATACACTATTTATTAAACCAATATGTTTATGGTTTTTAAAATATTTATAAAATGAATACCATTAAAAAAAAGCATTCAGGATATTTCAACAAATTATACAAACTATTATAACGCTTCACAAATATAAACAATAATACTGTAATGATATCCGTGGTTATAAATACAGTTTTTTAATTTGGTAATTATTCAATAGGAATATGATTTATGTGAAGGATCACTTCTAATTTTAAAACAAAGAATAAGCTTGTCTAATGTGTAAATGTGTAAAATGCACTTAAGGACTAGATTAGCTGAATAAAAATAATTCTATAAAGACAAAAAATTAAAAAATATATATATTTCATTGTTTAAGAATGAACTATATAACAATTTTATTTATAGTAGGAAAGAAAATTCCTATTGATAATTAAAAGATAAACTTTGCAATACAATATATAAGATCACTACGTAAACTTACAAGTTTCAATTTTCTTTTATTGGAACTCTAAACCCCACCGAGACAAGAGTGAAGGCTTGATTTGATAAGAATATCATGACAAAGTTACAGGTTTGGCTTCACAACATCAAACAGGCAAAAATTCAGGATTCTCCTTCGGAAACAAACTATGTAGCTTTTAAAAAATGGGGTGTCATCAACAAGAAATGGATTGTGGATGTCCAGATGTTGCACAAAGTAGGAATCCAAGATTATTTGGGTGCACCCTTGGTCACAAATTTCCATGGATTGAAGGAGGAAGTTGCAAAATATATAATCAATTAGTACCACGATGGAGTTTTGTGGTTAGAGAAGCTACTACCCATTATAATGGAGATAAAATCCCAAAAACCATTGACTCGAATGCATGGATTAGAGAATTCATTTGTGAGATAACAACCAAAAACTCAAAATGACTTGCATGGATTAGAGAATTCATTTGCGAGATAACAACCAAAAACTCAAAATGACTTGCATGGATTAGAGAATTCATTTGCGAGATAACAACCAAAAACTCAAATTGACTTATTATCAGTGAAGTTCAGGATCCTTGAGGGAAACGGGTTTGTGTGATGGTCTCATTTTTCCTTACTTCCATAGGCCGAGCATCCCACACCAAATTGAACATGTTGGCAGTCATTGGCCAAATAAAAAGGTCTGGAAAATAGTGCAAAAGGGCAGACCATGTTGTAGACATGTTGAAGACCAATTGTGAGGAATGTGAAAATTTTGGTAAGGCTATTCACTTCTTGTTTTTGTTAATTTGGTTCTTTATGATGCAGGTCTTACGAGTCGATGAAGTTTCCTTCACAAAGAAAGTTGATACTTTGATGAAAAAATACAAGTATTTTGTGTTAAAATAAGATAATTACTCCTGCATAAGGAGTTGGCTAAACATAGAGAGTCAGTTAACTGGGTGATTGAGTGGTTGATTGTTTGAGTGTTGAGTCAAGTCCAGCTAAGTGATAGATTATCAGTTAACTGAGTGATTGAGTGGTTGATTGTTTGAGTGTTGAGTCAAGTCGAGCTAAGTGATAGACTATTTTGAGTGTCTGATTGCATGTAGTTGCATGTCAAGATATTTTAGAGAGTGTCTAGTCGAAAAAGTTTAAATACCCTTCACGGGTTCATTATGAGCATCGTGTTTTGTGTGATCAATATAAGAGCAACAACATGTGTTTTGTGTGAATTTATGTTTTGTTTCCACTACCCTTCCAACGAATTGATATCAGAGCGAGGAAAAACGGATTAGCAGTAATTCATGTGAGAGGAGAAATATTTTTTTTCCTCGTGGTGTTTGAGCATTAACGCATCCTGCAAGTTATCTACAAAGCGTTATATCGCATTCAGGAAAGTCGTGTTAACAATAAAAAAGCTTACGTGTTTTTGCATGTACGCGGATTGATATAACTGCATAGCGTTACGAGACTAACGCTGCACTTCCCATTCGTGAGGGACGTTAGCACGCATTCAGATTAATCAAAAGAACTCGTTAGTGTGAACGATGTGTTAATGCTTCAAAGGAGTGTGAAATCTCAAAGGAGTGTGAAATCTCAAAGGAGTAAGTTATAAGGAGTACCATAAAGTCTCAAAGGTTCATATGAGAGATTTATATACGTTGACTTTACTAAGTGGGAAGTCTCTTATTAAAAAGAGAGCACGTTAAAAACAAACGGTTTCATTAAAAGCTTTGGTTTTGGAAACTTTATATGTTTTTTTTTTTTTTTTTAAGGAATTATAAGAGAATTTTTGTTTAAGATAATTTTTTTTAGAGAAAGATGGCTTTCTCAAATTTCCAGCCCTAGTTCCCTCCGTTTACAGGGAAATATTATGATGTGTGGGCCATTAAGATGGCTTCCACATTGCAGGCACATGATGTTTGGGATTATGTTAAGTTTGGGATTTCAGAACCTAAGAATGAAGAATAAAAACAAGCTCTCAGTAATATAGAGAGGCAACAATGGAAGAAAGACAAGAAGAAGAATGCACATGCATTGCAGCTTATTTAACAGGGAGTGGATTGAGCAGTGTTCTAGAAGATTATGATCACGTCTCAGCAAAAGTAGCATGGGATACTTTGGCAACAAACTATAAAGGTATGCCCTAAGTCAATATTATTAAGTTGTTGAATACTAGGAGAGATTTTGAAGGTATACAAATGAAGCAAACGGAGGACGTCGATTCTTTCATGAATCGGGTCATAACTATCGTAAATTAGTTATATATTTATGGTGAAGATATAAAATATGAAAGAGTGGTTGAGAAGGTCCTCCGATCTTTGTCTACCAAATTTGATGTTGTGGTAGCAGCCATAGAAGAAGCCAAGGATTTTGCATCATTGACAGTTGATGAGCTTATGGGATCACTTCTATCGCATGAGGCAAGGATAGACAGAAATAAGGATTCCACTTTAGAGACGGCTTTCAAAACACAGGTTTCTATTTCAAGAGACAAAGATCGATACAGAAGTAGATTGAGAGGCAGAGGAAGAAGTGGAAGATATGGTGGTCAGAAAGATGGCCGAGAAGAGCATGAACATGCAAGCGGAAGCAACTACAGAAGCTTCAACAATAATCAAAGAATTGACAAATAAATAGTGAGATGTTATTATTGCAATAAATTCCATCGCTATGCTCATGATTGCGGGAAGAAGATAACTCATCAAGGGAACCAGAGAGCTAATATCACTACAAAGAGTTTTAACTCCATGTTCTTAGCTTGCCATACAATGCATGAACCTTCTACTAGTGTGTGGTTGTTAGACTGTGGTTGTAATAACCACATGACACGAAACAAGGATTTGGTTGCAAATTTCGATCAATATGTGAAAATAGAGGTAAAGTTGGGGACTGACAAGACTGTGGAAGTAGATGGAAAATGAGTGGTCAACATTCTACCCAAGTAGGGGGGGTCGAAGACAATCTCATAGGTATATTATGTTTGTAGTCTCAAACATAATTTGTTAAGTGTTGGTCAACTGACACGGAAAGGATACATAGTTATCTTTCAAGGTCAAGAATGTGTTATATATGACAAGCTCTAGGCAAGCAGCTGATAGAAAAGGTGTAGATGACAAAGAACAAACTCTTTCCTCTAATTTTGAATTATAGTGGTCAGGTGAGTTATTTCACAATTGCATGTTTTGATGATTATTGTGACACGGGCAAGTTCCCTCTGTGGACAGAGGCAACCCCTCTAGCCCTAGAGTGGGTCTAGTCACAACAAAGACAATACCAAAGCAAATTTCCTTAGAAAGTTGATGTCATGAAGGTTTACCTTCAAACCTTCGTTCGATGGAATTCTTGTTGTGTTGCTCCAACTTTCATTCTTCTAATCACTTGTACCTAAAATCAACATATAGAACACAACCACGAACATAATAGAGTATGAAAAAAACTATCTACTTAAAGAGTCAAGGAGCTTCAAGCTATCATTACACATTTAGACATACAATATACAAAATAAGCTGTTGATTTGTATTAATATAAATCAGAGTAGAACTTACAACCAAGCCTTGACGTCGTAAGCCTCCTTGAAGAGTCCTGTCAGCATGTCCCCACAAGCATTCACTCGTATACTGTCTCCCAAAAGATGAACAACTCTCTCTCTTCTACCCAAAGGATAATGCTAGAATACTCTTATAATCAAGTTAACTCCACTCAAAACCATCCCAAGCTAAGTTACATGAGAGGCTACTTCCACACTCTAGTAAAAACTCTCTACTCTTACTATTGGATTCTTGGACTCTGAAGCTATTTTCCAACTATATGAAGCTAGCTGATCTCAGTCATGGAGGAAGTATTTATAGGAGGAGGAGCTTCCATAAAATATGGGAGAAAGAGCTTATCTCTTTGAGAGGTTGCACAAAAGGTGCAACAACCATCCCAAAGGAGAGATGCGAGCTCATCTGATCCAACAACCAACCCTAGGACCGCCCATGAAGCTGTGATACTTCGAAGCTTTGACGAGTTGTTTAAAAAACTTGCTAAAAGTAGCTCGCCGTTGGTGCAACACAGAGACAGAGCAAAGACTTCGCTAGGGCTAGTGCAATCTTGGTCATCTTCATGTGTGGAACAACTATTGTCCTGCGACAACCCAGAAACACAAGTAAAAAAGGGTTTGCTCCAAGAGAAGTAAACTGAGATATTCTTCCTGAGATGATAAGGAAGATCTTGACACATAATTTGCAACATGACACAAGGTAGATGTCAATAACATAGACTGACAGTGTTCGGAATCAGGGAATGTGGGGTCGGTGACAAATTACTGTGTAACAGATGGCCCCTAAAGCATGAAGTCTAAGAGAGTGGGAGGGGTGAAATGCTTTACGAATCCATGACTAAAACAAAACACCATTGCGGAAAACCTGCAAAGCAAATACAACTGATATCTCTGATACATG